>VWPV01030675.1:0-46964 GCA_013389885.1 Geococcyx californianus | reverse complement strand
TTTTTTTTTTTTTTTTTTAGCATGAAAATGATATTCAGAGATGAGGTTCTCATTTCTTTTCTTTGGAATGACCTTTTAAATAGAACAATATTAAAATAATCTGTTTCAGAGAAAGAACATATGCACGAGTAGAACAGTAACCCAAGAATTTAATCACATAGCTGGATAGAGTTCTATAGCAAATTGACAAAATAATACTTCCTCAACTGTGTGTGTTAGCCCTGAGGGTCTTTGCTGTACAGTGAACAAAATTTAACCTCAGGGAGTAGAACTATATTGTACACATATGTAATGCACTAGAAGTGAAACAGCAGGGCGACAGCTCTAATACATGCTGCAGGGCAATATCATACAAGAGCGGAATTGCTCTGTGTCTGGAATTTCAGGAAAATTGAATAACTTACTATTTTATGGCTGTGAAAGATCTCAGAATTTCTGTTTCTTTTCCACTCTATCCCTTGCACGTATTTTATTTAAATATTATTTATTTATTAAATATATCCTGGAGGAGCCATGAACCATTTAGGCTCTAGACTCAGACAGAAAACTATTAATAGCTCAGCACAGTACTCTTACAACATAAAGCAGACTGGAATATGGTGCTATTGCATTGCTTTACATTCTTAGTGCTGTCCTTCCTTCTGTATATTCTTGCTTTCTTATATATTCTATACTGCCGTTTAAATGCTAATCTACTCCTGGAAGTAGGCTATATAGAAGAAATATAGTCAAAATGAAGGACAATTAACTTTCATGCAAAACAGAATACTTGGACAATCTTCACTCACTAGAATGCAGATAACATTTAGTTGACTGTGGTTTTGTGAAGAAATTTTCCAAACAGAATGTAAGATTTCCTCTTGGAGCAATTATTTTGAAACATTGTGATTATAGGCTCAGCACTGTAAAATATATCAAAGTAAACAAATTTCTTTCAAAGCATACATTTAAGATTGCTGCTATTTACTTCTTGCAATGTGGCAGCTTTCTGTTAGATCTAGATATAACAATTTCTTCTCTAAAAGGATGATATCCTATATAGAAGATAAAAGACAATGGGGAAAAAACTGAAGAAAGACTCATGGAATCCAGAATTGTTTGGGTTGGAAGGGACCTTTTAAGGTCACCTAGTCCACCCTCCTGCAATAAGCAGGGATATCTTCAACTTTATAAGGTTGTCCAGCCTGACTTTGCATGTTTCCAGGAACGGGGCGTCTACCACCTCAGGAAGCAACCTGTGTTTCACTACCCTTACCATAAAAGATTACCTCCCTAAATTTAGTCTAAATTTACCTACTTTTAGTTTAAAACCATTACCCTTTGTCCTCCTTACAACAGGTTTTGCTAAAAAATCTGTCCCTAAAGGAAGAGAGAAAAGGTACAGAGCAACATAGCAAAGTTCAAGCGCTCTTTTGTTTAGGTCAGTTTCACCCTGTTGCATGTAGTGTGAGTGGAGAGCAAGTCATGCCTATAAACATTACTGCAGTATGCATTAGAATTCACAACCAAATATGTGACTTGGTTTGAAAATTTTTGACAACAAGGTGACGTATTTCTCTGGTTTTCCTTTATCTTCATACTATATATCAAGCATGATATCTGAAAAAAAACCCCACACTTCTCTGTGCTGACACGGGCAGTGCAGCAGGAGAGGACTGTTCTGGGGTTCTAAAGTTCCATATTTGTTTTCAATGACCCCACATTATTAATAGACTTATAGTGGGTTCCTGAATACTTATATATTTGGAAACAAAAAGTCACTCTTTGAAGCTCATTTGGAATAAGAACTCTTGATTCAATGTCAACCAGTATGGCTGTTAATCTCTATGGACTAAATTCAACATAGCATATGTAGGTCAACAGACACAACTTCCATCAAAATCAATAGCAGAAATAAATCAGTCTAGTATAGTGTGTCAATCTACATTTGATTTGCTGATACATGATTACACTGAACTGTTTGCTTCATTTACTTGTATTGATTTGTTACTGTGAAATGCTTACTAAAATGCACATCAGATTTTTAAAGGTGCCTAATTGCAAACTTCACGCCAGTGTTAAATTCCATACATTGAGTATCTGTAAACTATGTTCTAGGGATTTACACCTCTATGCCATTCCTGGTTTTTGTAATAGTATGGGTCACATAATTAGCGCTATGAAATCTGAGTCAAGAATTGCAGTTGGTGGGATGAAGAAGAAGAGAAGCTAGTTCCATTTTCAAGGTTTGAATGCTACCAGCAAGATCAAAAGATTTTTTCAAGAATGTGGTTATAGTGAAAATGCTTAGACTTTCAAGAATTAAACAAAAATTGGAAGTGGATATTGCACAGGTTTTATATTCTATATTCTTTCTGATGGCAATTTATATGTATTGCAATTTGATTCACAATTAAGGTATCCAAATTTCTCTCTTGACATTGCTACTTGTGTTGGAACTGACATCATTATTTACAAATAGGAACAAAATGTGTAGAAGGATTTAATTTATGTGCCCAGCACACTTATGGATGTTTTCTTCAGAAAGTGTTTTCACTTTGACTGAGTTTGTACACAGCCTTGTTTCAAGCAGTATTACACTGAAGTGGAAGGAGGTTTGTGAGACAGAATAAAATGACAATGAGAAAAAGTAAAGCTACTGAAAATTAATCTGATCAAATTCAAATCAGGAAACAAATCTTGATCCTTAGCTAGTTCTTATTTTATTCAAATCACTTTGCTTAACCCTATAAAAAAATAAATAATACATTTTAAGTATGTAGATTTCTGTATGCTTTGTTAATGTACTCTGTCTGGAGACTGTTAAATCATTCTGCAATAATATTGTCCTGGGCGATTTGTGAGCAATGTGAGTTTAAAATGGTCTGATGGTCAAGACTATCTGAAATGTGTCCAATAACCACAATGAGATCTAATTGAGACAAACACTGGAGTAATGGGTTAAATCTGACCAGCTTCCTATTATAACACTGGGTCAAAATTCTCCCTTGGGTATTACTTGGCATAAGCATTCTCAAGTCTGAGAGAAAGTTCATCAAATGTTCAGCATTTTTGAATCACAAAAATATACGGAAAATAAGTCACTAAATCACTTTTTTTCTCTGTGTCTGTGAATTCAAAATGAGAGGTTCCTTTTTTAAAAATATCATTTTAGTATTAAATAATTCCAGTCGAGCAAAGTTCTGATCTTGTTGAGGCCTTTAAGGTAAAAAAGGTAGATCAGAATTGAGGAGGAAAGTCTCAAATTTAAGTTCAGACTTGTTAAATACTTGAGGGTGCGTGCTATCTGTTTATGACTGTGTAACTAACCTCTCCAACAGCTTTTGTTTGCTGTCTGGGTCTCTTGTCACTAGGACTTTCAGGAAGACGCGTGATGTAGAGCTATCAGATCACTTCTCTGCTGTGTGCTTTAGGCACTCTGGCTCTCTCAACTCTCCTTGCTCTCCAGCTGGAATCCGTGGGTTGTTCTGATTCTCTGTCTGGGTCTTCAGGTGGAAAGTGCCTGTGTCCTTTCTTGCCTCTGTACCAAACACTGCAATGGGGTGGAAAACAATCCTTGTGGTCTAAGCAGTACTGCTTTTAAAACCGTTAATTGCTTCTTGGGATACATTGCTACTTAAGTGACTAATGACACAGTTGACTACTGATAAAGCACAGAGGGCAGTATATTGCCTCTACTGCAACAAGGTGAAGTATAAATCACAAAGCACAAATCATGCTCATGACTGGGAAACAGGTGAATATTTTTCTGCCAGATTGCCAGTCACGAAGGAGGAAAGAGCAACCAGTGAACAAGCTCCTCTATTCTCAGTCAAGAGTCATCTAAATTGCAAGCAGAAAAGAGAATAGGCTTCTTCCTCCTTCACCTGCCCATCCCCCACCCCCTACCTCTCCTTGAACTGAAGAAATATTTGGCTCCTTTTGCCACTAATGTGGAACTGTGAATATTTGGATATTTGGCTCCAAGACAGTTCTAGGAAAAGAACTGCTGAAAGAAACCTTTCTCATATGATATTTCTGACACAGGCAGAAGAAGAAAATGTTATTAATTTTAAGAGAAAAGTTATTCTGTGGCGATTCATATCCCAAATGTGAAGGCTTATGTGTTGAATACAGTCTTTAGGTACTTCTCCACTGTAAGAGAAGATGGGCTCGGTTCCCGGCCACCCTGATTCTGCAGCTATCCTCTTGGATAAGGAGGGGGTGAGGCAATTGCCAAAATGGGAAGTGTGTACCACCTGCCATAACAAAATATTTTGACTCTGAGCATCTCTAAGTCTTCTGTAGTTCATATTCAGAGGCAAATCAATATTTTACAGCACAGGAAGTGGAGGAACCCATTTTTACCCAGGTTGATAACAAGGATCAGTTCCCCACTGTCACAGTCCACTCGGCGATGATTCTTTTACCTTGATCTTGAAACACAAAATTAAGGCAGCCAAAATGCAAAGGGTTTATAATTCAATCAAAGAGTAACTTTATTATTTTGCCCGTAAAGCAGCACGCGATAGACAAAGTAGAGAAAAGGGGAGGGAAAAGGAGGAATGAGGATTTTAGCTACCACCACGAGTCCAAAGGCTTCCCTATGGTCTCATGTCCCAAACAGCCTCCTGCCAGTCCTCAGTCGTGACTCATTGTCACGACAGGCGATCCGTGATCCAAAGATGGCGAGATCTCCCTAGGGTTTGGTTAGGAACCATCTTTTATGCTCAGCAGCAGCACCTTGCACCTCCGCTCTCCCATGGATTGTGGCCAATCTCCACCTTCATTTCGAAATCCCAGCTAGACTGCGCAGGCACCAAAAGTTCTCGCTTCGCTTGTCAGAACTTGTCTGTGCCTGCGCCACCTCAAGTTCGAGGGTCTTCTACTTCCTCACCTCATCTTCCTCTTATGACTACTATGTGACCTGAAGACCCTCTGCAAGTTTCTGTGCATGTTCTTCTTTTGTTGTCTTCGGGTCAGGGAGGAGGTGGGGCAAGTTTGGCTCAGGCAGCAGGTGAAATCCATCTTCTGGAGGGCAGCTATTTGGCCTTTTCTTGGATGTTCCTGGCAGTCCCTGGTCACGGTGGCTGCTTGTACCAGGCAGTTCTTTTCTCTCAGGATGTTTGCTTCTGGTCTCTCTCCAAGTCCCTGATGGTGATGTTGAGGCAAATACTGTTCTTCAGATTGATTCTTACATGCATATCTCTGAATTGTTCATAGTTCGCTTTTCTCTGTGAGAATTTCATGCACCACATGAGGAATTTCCCATAATTAAAGGGAAGTATTGCTAATATTAAATGCATTGCTATGATCTCCTTTGAAACATGTTTTCTAATCAGATTTCTGATTCCCTATGTTGAAAAAAACTCATTTTGATATTACCGGGAAAAAGGATAGTGGATTTTTTAAAAGCAGGACGAAAGCACCCAGTAGAGGCTACAGGACGGGAGATTTATTTTTATAAGTAGACATGGGGGGAATCAGAGAAAACCAGTTATTTACAACACCTATTCAAGTGCAAGAAGAGTACAAAATAAACATCTCCATAAAACATTTATGGAGAAACCAGGAAAACATTGTCAGAGAGATTTGGCTATGAGAGTCACCATATAGGAGAAGTGGAAGAAAGAATGCCAGTGGATTTTAAGGTAGAATTTGAACAGGGTTATAGGTTATTATTTTTCCAAACAACAACAAAATCCCCCTGTGTTTCTGGTTACTTTTTTATAATAATGTACTAGGATATAAAAAAAATTAAGGAATTCTTATTACTTATTTAAAATATTAGTAGAAAGTGAAAACTGATCCCCACTTCACAGGATAATGAGTAGTAGGATCTTCTAAAATCACAAAATCACAGAATGACCAGAGCTGGAAGGGACCCACAAGGATCACCAAGTCCAGCTCCTATCCCTGCACAGGACAACCCCAACATTCACATCAAGTGTCGGAGTTCATTGTCCAAATGCTTCTTGACTAGTTCAAGTCCCAAAGCAAGACTGTCCTTCTGTGGAAGTGATGAGGATGGCATTGTTGCAGTAAGTTGGATATGCAGGAGAGGACAACCTTGGCCTACTAAAGGCAATGGAGGAAGTGAGCTGACCAGACTGAGCCATCATTTCCTCCTATTGTCAGCCTTGCACTACTGTCAAGGGCTCTGCTTTTCCCACAGCAGTCATGCAAAGCTGAGAACTCTTAAATCAAGGATGATCTCTGCTGGCAGTCAGCCCGGATTGCATGTACTGCAAACACATATTTTGCACTATTTTTACTTCCCAAAAGTGAGACAAGGCAGTACTCTGAGTAGCGTTCAATGCAGTTAAGTAATCTTGAACACCCAGCAGGGAAGTTTGAGATAAGCAGTTGAAAACAGAGCTGCTTGAAACTTTTAAAATGCATTTTTATGTAGATTAATATACTTTACATAACACTGAAAGTATTGAAAATAAACTGCTGTTTTTCTTCTTTTTAATGTGCTTCCTTATGTTCACCAATTACTGCTCACAAAAGGAAATGCAGAGAGAAGAAAGGATGACTGACAGAAATAAAGTTAAAATAAAGAAAAACTATCAAATAAAAAGGAAAAAGTTTTCAAAATCACAGAAGATTAAGTCAAATATTCACAAAAATAATGAGAGAACACTGAAAATATTAAAAAATATCTTGGTTGTAATCTGGGTGTTTTATAATTTTTTAGGAAAGTCTAAACCAAAAAAACAAGTAGAAAAAATGTCCATCTTGTTGCTAAAAAATAAATGTCTCTATATAAAATGTGTAAAATAGATAAATCAAACATTAATTTCTAAGGTAAGGTTATTGTTGTCTTTTGGAAAATGCATCTCATTCCCCTCATAAATTCCAGATTTTTCAAAAATCTGAACAAAAGAGGAAGCACATCAGTGAGATAAATGCAAGTGACTTGATTACGAATAAGTATTTCCTAAGTAATAGGACTATCAGATTTCACAGTTAGAGGAATAACATTTTTTTCTTGTTTGTTTTATTTTTATTTATTACAGACCTTTATGTGTAGACCTATTGTTTTATTTTCCTTGAAGGTCTTTTATAAACTCTTGTAAGATCAAATTCTGCTGCATTTCTTTCTGCCTCTTCCCTCTCTCTCTCAATCTTTCCATTAATTTTCAATAAAAAGGATAGGGCCAGTAGTTAATAAAATCATAATTTGGGGCTTATTTGTACTTCTAAACACATTTAATCTCTCTCAGACACGATCTAATGTATTCTATTGTTGAATTTGGAATAGAGTCAAGGAAATTGAGCAACTTGCTAAAGTGTTAATGAATTGTTATCTCATTCAAGGTACGAACCTTGATTTTAGTGTATGCATCACAGCAACAAGATTCAGTCCTTATGAATCCACAATATGTTGGATTAGTAGAACTTAAACTATTTGATAAAAAAATGGTATATCAAACATAATGTTAATTTTTCTAATGTATGCTAAAACCCCACTACTGGTTTAGTAACTAAAATATTACACCACTCTTATCCTTAACCATTCACTAGTCTACTTTTGATTGACTCCCCATGACCCTGGAAAGCTGCAAAGATGAAAATTAATACCAAAGCTCCTTTTACTTTAAATTTATAAAAATGATCTCTTGCCCTACACATCTGTAAAATTTAAAATCAGTACAATTTGTATACTTTAAAATAAAAAAAAAGGCTAAAATTGAGTGAAATGTACCATGGTTTTAAATTGCTTTCAATTACCATTAAACCTTTTTGAGAGCAATTTGCATAATGTTTCATAAACATGTAGGCAGATTAACCTTTTTAGTTAATTTATTCATTAGCAGTAAAAATTCAAAGCACCTCTTATGAGAAAATAATGTCTTGCTGTTAAATTACATGGAAACAAAGCAATTGGGACATAGTTGCCTAAGTTCTCCCTGTGTCAGAGCACAAAATTGTGGAGAGAATAAAGCTTTGCCTGTTAGCAGAGTCTTGATTAAATTGCCTGTTTGCGAACAATTAGTGGTATTACAAGACGATTAGGTAAAGTATTAATTAGAGATGGGTTAGAAGAGTCCTGCCTGGAGCAGGTATCTGAAAATATGGGGGAGAGAAGAATAAAAAAGGAGGTGAAAAGACAGAGAGTTTTACTCTTTCCTCCCTTAAACTTCTTATAATCTCTTATGGAATGGAAATAGAAAATGTGGCAATTTAACACTATTTTCCTGCCCACTGTTTCTGTGGTCCCTTTGCATATCTGTAACATTTCTTTCTACCCCAGTGTGGTCCCCATCTTCCATTTTAACTCCTGACTGAAGGACTTCTTCAAATAGTACATCATTGTTCATAATTGGGAATGAAAAATCTAGTTGAAGTTTGTACACCTATGCAGTATCTTATGAGCCAAGTTCTTAAGGTATTTTCTTCAACAGGAGTTTAAACTCTTCCCTTGAGCTGGAATTGAGTTATCTGCAGAGTGACCTTAGGGAACTGGCAGGTCTATCACCTTGGGTAAGATTATACAACATTTGGTGATGCAGGCAAGAGTAACACGCAGATGGCAACAGCTTAGCTGATGAAGATAGAGCTTAATCAGGTAGATTGACAGTTTACACTAGTATCAGACCTATTCTTACGTAAGGAATAAAATAGATCGTTTTTACACACGTGTAAATGCAGATTTATCTCAGCTCACACTTGCTCTGTCATATGTAATAGTGCTATCCATTGTCTTTACAGTGTATCTAGGTCAATATCCATTACAATGACCGGCTCCATGTTTATCATACTCAAGTATTTAAGTGTGAATTGAGACATAAAGATTGAGATGTCTGTTATATTATATAGCTCTATTAAAGCTATAATAACTCCAAATTTTTAATGCCAGAACAATTAAGTTTATATTTTCACACTTTCCCATATATTTATATGGATTTTTTGCTTGGAAGCGTTATACTTATCAAGATTTCAACATTAGGAAATTCCAGACATCCTTCTAGTGACTCAAAATAGATAGATTATATAGGTAGCTTGAGAATGTAGAAATCTCTAGGTGCATGGGTATGCAGAAGTATTAAATTACCTCTTGCATTGCTGTCATGTGCTGCTAATGGAATATGGTTAACTTAACTGATGTAAGTCAACCACAAAAGTTGCAACAATCTCAAAGCAGTCTCTGAAAAGCGCTCATAAAAATAAATTCTCTACAGCAATTTAAAACAGATTAAATGTTTAAGGATGATCTTTCAGCTTTCAAAATGTTTACCAATTGTTTAGTTGAACTGGCTATTAAAAAGCTATCGTCTCTTCCAACAAATAAACCACCCAAACAACAAAGAAATAAAATGAAACAATGTGTTCATAAATATATTGTGGTCTATTCATCTGAGGAAAGGCATATTTTTTTAATTAGAAAGTTGTCATATGAACTCAACACCGATTTTGCTGGTATTTTTTAATGTGTCTTATCAACCATTTAAACTGGCATTAAAATTTGTGGCACATACATAAGAATCCTGGACTTTATCCATATTTATGACCAAATAAGTATCTGAGAATCTATCAAAATTACTACAGAGTCTATTCAAATCACAGCTCAACCTCAGCTTAAAGTCTTTTTAGTGTTTCTGCTTTCTCACTCAGTTTAGTTTTGTCCCCATTCAAGCTACTATCTGTTCATTATATCCAACGGACAGAAGACATTTTTCCAAGGCATGTCTGTCTTCACTAGGTTTTCTGTTCCACTACAGGTGTATACAGGTGATTATACTGAATTTCAAACACGGAGGTGAGACTTTACCCTCACTTCATGTGCCTTGCTTGTCAAGTATTGTGTCAGTGTAGTTGTGGATAACTGGGACTGCTGAAGGGCCTGCAGTGCAAACTGAAGCAGATACCTACAGATTCTTACATTAGCAACCTTTAGTTAAGAGGTTGCCCAGAGAGGCTGCGTATTCTCCAACCCTAGAGGTTTTCAAGACGCTATTAAATAAAGTCCTGAGTTACCTGGTTTGATCTCATAGCTGACCTTGTTTGGACTAGAGACCTCTCGAGGCTTGCTTTAGGTTTGCCTGATGTCAAAGCACTCCTACAAGGGGCAAGAGAGATTTGTGACCAGCAAAACAAATCCAGCACTTGCATCAAACAAAAGGAGCTGGGCCGTAGCACCAATTTTAAGCCCTTAATCAGGCATCATCAGACATGATTTTGCTGAAGTATTTGAGTTGCACAAATGGTTTAAACCAAACAAAATGTTATTCATTGCAAACCCATCCATGTTTGAACTTTTCTAAGCATTTTTATTTTAATGATCGTGCTGTTGCCATTTACTACATATCATTAATAATAATCAAGTTAGTTTGTAGTAGAAGAACATCTATTCCTTTTTCTTGCTGGTATTTCAGATGATTTTTAGCCTCCCTATCTTTGATAATAATGTACAAGGCACTCAGCTCATGGACAGGAAGCAGAACGGAGTTTTGGTAATACAATAACTAACCACACCTGGTGATACTTATGCTCCCTGTATACATTGCCAAATCCTGCCCTGTGAGAATGATGCAGCTCCAGGCAGGCATGCAAATTCAGCCATCAACACAATTACATAGAAAACCATCAGGACAAGAAGGGTTTATATCTTTGATGGATAATACCTTCAAAGACTTACTCTGTGACTACAAATTAGTAACCAGTGAGCCTAAAAATAGAAATAGTCTGCCTTATACAAAAATCACTATGCTTACCACTCTGCAAGAATGGTAACGTAGAATGTTCTTGCTAAGAAAATACCAATTCCTTCACCTATATACCAACAAAGGTTGTCAGACACTCTGCCTAGATTAAATGGATGTGCCACTGGATGTTTTCAACAGGTAATATATGTGTTCTTTCTAACTGTACCATACACATCATTTCCTACAAAGTGCACTGAAGGAGCTGAAGCAATCACCTCAAACTTGAGAATAAATTTCAACGATACGAACCCTGAATATTGAATATAAGAATGCTTTTGTATAAAGCTTACTTCAGGAAAATTTGCTTTGACTTCCATCTAGAAGTCAGATTCTAAGATAATAAAAATGTTGAAGTCAGCATCAGGTAGGATCCTAATCTTCCTGACAGCATCCTAAGTTCAATTGTACTATCAAAACCCCCTAAGGAGCAACTAATATTATAACTGTGGCACCTTGTTTTCTAATGGGAAAGGGACTGGATTTAAATGGGAAGCAAAGCTCATTCTGATTAATAAAAAGGTTAAATACCATGTCAAAAGGCAGAAAATGGTCCTAAAACACTTAGGGAAAAAACAGAAACCTATTTTAATTCTGGAGCGCCTACCCTGAACAATTGCATATGCACCTTGACAGGAAAAGCTTCTCTTAATGTCTCCTCTTGGAGTAGATTCCATTATTCTCCATCCGTTAAGCATAAATCGTAGGAAATTAGACACGTTTCAAGGGTCAAAAGCTCATTTCCCTCTTACAGCAAGTATGGTATAATGTGTTTAAATGTAAGGTAAACTAGTGTCTATTTAATCCAATGGTAATTTATAAGCATTGTAATGTATCTGTTTATTTCAAAGCCCAACTTCAAATGCAGACTCCTTCTGGTCTCTAAGGGAAACACAGACTCAAATGTATTTTTGGGCAGGAAATACAAATGTTCAATCAAAGAGCTCAGGCAATATTGAGAAAACATGATGGAAATTCAAGAAAAAAGATGATTCTGCTATCATAGATTAAATGAGCTAGTCAGTTATTTTCTAAAATAACTTTATTTTGTCAGAACACATTAACTTACTAAATATCAGCACATATGGCATTTCTACTCAAAACAAGATGATTGTATCTTATGTACCACAGAATATTTTACAGTTCATTGGCCTCTGCTCTCACAGAGCATATGAAAGATTAAGATTCAGTCTCTACTGCCTAAATAAATCCAGAACCTGGACAGGAATTTCTCTTCTGTACTCCAAAGTGTGCCAACTTAGTTATTCTAGGTTGACATTGTACACATTGGAGTTACTCCCTGAAATGTAAACAAATATTCATTATTAAATATTCATTAGAGACTGTAATTAAAACTGACCGCTGTATTTTTGATGAGCTTTCCTTTCAGTGGACCATGGAGCAATTATTAATCATATTGTCCTACAAGTCATCCCCAACAAGAATTACACAGACAGCCTGGTTTTGTTGTAGTTTAATGGTATAGAATGCTCACAGTTCATGCCAGTAAAAGCCTGACCAAGCGCAGGCAGGACTTCAGCCCAGCCCTCCAGTGAGTGGTGTAACTGGTGGATGGAGTACCAGTTTGTGTGTAGCTGAGGGAAAGGCTGATGCAAACACCTATCTCACACCTGTGAATGTAGGGCTAAGGGAGGCATTTAACTCCATTTCAGCACTCACACACCGCCTTCATGAAGTTAGCCAGTGACAGGACTCTCACATTAGGTGCCCGATTCTCCTCATAGTCAACATGTAGTTATGTTGCCATTTTAGAATCTCACAAAGACTGCTGGATAAAATGGCTTCTTGCCTTGACATAACTAAATGACTGACTAGCAATTAGTTTGCGTTTTGCAGCTGTATATGTTTTATTCTCAGTTGATTAGGTAGCTTATGGAAACCAATATAAATGTGAAAGCTTAAAATTTTCTGAAATTTCAGCAGATATAATTATTCCCTTTGAAAATACACTTTACAGTGTGGTGCTCGTTATTTGTTTGATGTTTTACCTGTCACATAAGGTTCTTATTTTTTATAAGCACACAGCACACATTTTTTATAAGCACATAAGCACACAGTTCAGGAGTCTACAGAGATGCTGCTTGTAGTTGTTTGTTAATGGCACATAGAGGTACAGACTAGTGGCAGGACAGTCCAGTCTAACAGTCTGCGTTATCTTTCATATTATTAATGAGTAATCTGCATTTTTGTATATGAAGACTGCAGCACAGAAGTAGAAGCAAAAATAAATGCATAAATAGGCCCCCCCTAGGAAGTGTAAAGTGGTGACCTTGGCATTCTGTGACACATGGCACATTGAGGGAGTCTGCATATTTTAAGCAGAGCCCTAAAGTTATGACTGCTAAAGTTTTTCTCTCCTCATCTTCCTTCTCCTTCCTTTTTTTCCTTCCTCCTGTTCTTTCTACTTTTCTCATTTCCTTCTTTTCTCTTTCTCCCTCTCTCCTTCAGTCACACTCTTTTGTCTTTCCATCCCTCAGAAACCTCTGAATTTGTCAGTTACCTAACCCTCAGGTTTTCAGTATAAGACTTGAAAAAATGAAAACCATCGGTAATCACCTGCCTTAATGCTTTCAAAAGGAGTGGAGAAAGCTTTGAAGATTAAGACTTCAAACAGTTTCAGATTTTGATCTTGAAAGTATTTGGATAGGCCTCTTTGTTTATCTGAATGTTTTAAATAATTATAAATTATAATGTATTTAGTAGGTGCATATGATAATGGACATTTACCTTCTTATTACATGGTCAATACTGTTCCTTGGTGATGGTATTTTATTTTACTGTGTCTTCTCTGAGGGTAATTCTTGGGTTAGCAAGAGATGCTGTAAAATAACGTGTATGTGTGTGTGTGTGCGTGTGAGTGTGTATGTGTGTACGCAAACTCGTGCGTGCATTTACTCTGGCTTTGTAACAGTTCTGAGAGAACTCAACTCTAAGGATTTCTAAAATGACTTAACATTCCACTTCCTACAATAACAGCGTATTTCAGCAGGAACATTTAATTATTCTAAAAGTTTATTTGGTTTCCTACTCTGTTTGTCATGTAGATATTTTTTTACGCTTCTTCCATTTCTATGAATTTAGATTGTGTTTGTTTTAAGCTTAAATAAACATAGCATAAAGAAATGCCAACAGCCATTAGTTTAGACTGCTACCTCAATTTAAAACTTTATTTAGATGTTAACCTTAAAGAAAAATAAAAGAAAATTCAGCACTGGGTAAAATAGAAGAGGCTGAATATTGTAAAGTCACTGGATGCTAAAAATCAAAACAGTTCAAGAATTCAGGGTACAAATAAAATCTAGGACTGCTGAGATTTCTAAGGAAAAGAAGAGGCTAATACTTTATTCTTCCATTACTGAGTGAACATCTACATTATTAGTAATAGGTTAACTTGAAGAGCTGGTTTTAAAATTTAATACCTCAGGAAGAAAAAAGAGGTCATACTTTCTGTAATGGGAGTTAAAAGGAATAAGACGAGAAAAGTAAGAAAATAAGGATAAGATTCTAAATGATGAAAGCATAATGCTAAGGATAATAAAAAACTCTTCAGCCATGTTAGTAACATGAGAAAATTTTTCACCATGATTTCATAATTGTTAAGGACTCCAAGGACGAGATTTGCTTGAAACACTGAAAACCAATGCCAAATAAACAATAAATAATCATAATATCTGATAGATGTATTAAAGATCTATATTCTAGTGTTGAACTTGGAGACTGGAAGATAGATGAACAGAAACTAAACTCTGTATTTTCGCTACATCTTGTTTACATGTTTTCTCATATTCAACCCTCAGCAAAACAGCTTACATAAACTGCCTATATTCATCTTCATTTATTATTGTATTTTTTTTCCTCACACTGAAAAAATTCTCAAAAATATCTCTTCTTTGTCTATGTAGGGATGAATATCAATTACAGTATCTTCCGGCTGGATGAGCCAAACAGGGATTCTCCAAATTCAAGGCATGACTCTGACCTGAAGATTTCTGATATTTATTTTCTGAATGTAAAGTAGTAGTTTGAGGACCTTCTAAGTGTTGTGAACATGGTAGACTAATGGCCTGTACTTCTGATTTAACATCAACATATAACCAAAAACATCCTCTGAAGCCATTTTTAACCACAAAAATCCCAAACTCAGCACAACTTAGGCAAGCCTGGTGATGTATGTAATACACTACTGAATATTAAGAACAGCTTGCAAGACACTTTCTTACATGGAGGCACAGTCTGTGGGTGACTCCATCATAAAGCATATGCTACATCTAAGTGGCTGAATTGATTCCAGCTCTGTAACATCTGAATACCTTTCACATAAACTGGGTCACAAAGGCTGTAGTAATTCACATACCCTTTGGCATTTGTCTTTTGAGTTACAGAAACACTCCTTTGCATCAAGTGTTTTAATAGCTCAGGCGGGAGCAAGGTTAGTTTATATCATGCATATGCCTGTGTTTCAGGTGGAAGTCTTTTATCAAGGACAAATATTTGGCAGTGCTCCCTAAATTGAATCCTTTGGAAGTTTGTTCTACAATTAGTTCCACTGAGATGTACACTATTAGTATATCTCAATGCTAAATACTGCCTATAAGTAAATTAACCCCCTTTTGCATAGTCATGGTACTAGAACAACAAAACATGATGGCGTCCAAAGAGGCAGTTCTTTCTTCCCTCTTGTACTTGGATATTTCTCACTTCTTCCCTTCTGTCAGTAAGAGCTTTCATGCAAATACTTTGTCCCAGAATAGGATCCAGGAACTGGCACTGCTATGAGCTAATCTTTGAATCTTTCCTTTCCTTTCCTCCTCTCCCCATCCCGCACTCCACCTCCACCTTCCCTCCACCCTGACGCTTTGGTCAGTTTATTTTCTAGCCATCACGGATGTGGATTTGTGAAATATGTGTGGAAATAGGCACAAACTGACAATCTTCATGGCTTTGGAGATTTATGCAGACTTCAACTGACCATACAACCACAACTGAAATCGGGTTAGTTTTCACTGAGCTTCTGCTACAGTCAAGGGAGGAAGAATGGCTCCTGCTGTGGTTTACCATCTGTAACAGGTTAACGTAGGACCTCTGAAGGACCTTCTGAAGGAACCTAAAACTAGATGGCTAAAGTTCAGAGGCCCCTTAGTATAAATGCTCACTTTATTTTCAACCCTCAGAAGTTGTAGCCAATACTTTAGGATTAATCTAGCATAAAGACAGAAGAATCTATCCCATTGTCCCTATGAATTTCTGCTACCAGCTTGTAAAGTTGGTATTATTCTGATTTTTCCCTTTCTGCGTTAGAGGAATGTACATCTCTTTTCTTCAGATATGTCACGTATGTTGAGATTTACCTTTCAGAATGAAAAGCATCCATAAATATTAATGCAAATGACCACACAACATCGTTGAAAATATTTGCAGCACAGTAAAGAACCAAATAGTAAGACGCACTGTTGTGTGCTGTGATTGAATGTGCCCAATAAAATGACAAAACACTGTAATATGGTAGGTCCTTCCTATCACTGACAGTAACTAAATGTGTATTGTCTATTTTTTAATTCTCTCTGTAGGGCAAGAAGGTGACATGTTCCTTCTGTTGAAAATCACTTTTTTTGTTTATGTATCATCTCATTTGGGCCATATACAAACTGTGCAGCCTGGGAGAGGGTCTGGGCACCCAGTCATCCTGCATCCTGATATTCCTATGAGGGAGAGGCTTGGACTTGCACTGCTTGCCCTGTTCTATGTGTTCTGGTTTCTGCAGAAATCAAACCCAGGTTGGGGCACAGATAGGAGCTCAATCTGGACCCTCGGTCTGCAGTGGATGTTAGCAGGTCACATTAAAACATTGTCCATTTGTAATAAATGTTAGTTTTCCAGCAGGTTCTCTGATTACACTTTTCTCAAAGAAAGATAGAACTTTTTGTATTAAACGTGCAATTTTCTACCTGGAGATTTCCATTATCAGTACTCAATATAAAGGTTTGTAGGATAATCTTGTATTTTAACACATAATACTTTATCACTCAGGTCCTTTGGTCCTCTGTGTAAGCTGGTTTGCTTCTATCAGCTGCAGACAAGCACAGACTTAGTAAACATCTTTAGAATTTAATTCCTTACTTTTAACCTTGCAAATCACACGAATGCACTACACCAGGGATGCTTCTGTGGACTGTTAATGTGTGCTGACTCTAAAACATGAATAAACTGCAAATGGACATTTACCCCTCTCTCCTCACTCACACTCAGACACGCAGCTTTATACTAGTAACAATGATACCTCTGATTTCAGAAGAAAGATATTTCCTTTAAGTACTCTTTACAGAAAAGAAGGGGCAGATGTTGAAAGCCCTTCACATCAGGCTTGTGCAAAGCAGAGGACTTTCAGGAAGAAAGTTTCATGCATCTAAGGGAGAACATACTTTGAAGTGGAGTAAGCATTTTCCAGAGGATATTGTGTTGGCTGTATGCCTGTTATCAAGGAATTGTACAGGATGCATATTCAAAAAGTTTCCTGAAGCAAAAATCCGAATTAGTTGAGCTGTCTGGAAAGATTTGAGACATTTACCTGGAACCAGGGTAACATCTCAACCTTTATGAAAGAATGTTAAATTTTCATGGAATGTTAAATT
Organism: Geococcyx californianus; assembly: GCA_013389885.1. Taxonomy (NCBI): domain Eukaryota; kingdom Metazoa; phylum Chordata; class Aves; order Cuculiformes; family Neomorphidae; genus Geococcyx; species Geococcyx californianus. The sequence continues at coordinate 29,626 of VWPV01030675.1, read as the reverse complement.
TTACTTCCCAGGAAGATAAAGTGAAATTTGGACAAAAGCTAAGACTAAATGTAATTTGATTGCAGTATTAGCTGATAGAAAATAAGAGAAATCTATTTTAGAGAGGAAATGAGAGAAGTATAAAGAAAAAAAAAAGACAAATGAGTAAAAAGGAAAATGTTCTGAGGGCACAACAAACTTTAATTTGGATGACATTGTAGAAATATGTACAGTATATTTAAAAAAGAAAGTAGAAAATAATGTTGTTGAAGATAGCCCTTTTTTGACTAAATGAAGGAAAATCTATATAGCTTTTTACATAATGTCTGATACAACAGAAATTATTACTCACATAACAGCCCAGTTTTACAAGGCCAAAAAAAGAATTCAAGTATGTAGACTGGGGAGTTTTCCAGGGCTTAAAATGCAGAAGATGCATATTTATTTTGTTGTGTGGCCATATTTTTCCATTAATGAAATAGACCAGAGAAGGCTGCTGAAGGCCAAAGAGATAACAGGAAAAATATATGTAAGGTATCTTTAAGGGAAAATTAAAATAAAACTTTTGGAACACATGGAGTCTTAGAAAAACCAATATGTTCCCTAATATATAACCTCAAACATTTTCACTGGAAAATTCCCAGCCACTTCTGGCATTGTATTTCAAAGTTGTTGGTTCTGCTGGATTTCAGACTCTCTCTGACATTGGAATAGTTTATTGGAAATGGAAAAAATTTAGTGGGAAACAGAAGCAGCAAGTTCAAACTTCTTTTATGATAAAAAAAAGTATCCATTTTCATGGAAAGAGTTTGTAAAAATAAAGTGGAAGTGAAAATATAATAAGAGTGTCAAGAGACACGAGTATAGTTACCACTAAATTATATATCAGTCAATTTTTCTGTCAATAAACATACCAAAATCAATACAAGAATCTGAAAACTCATTTCTGTATGATCTAATAGACAAGCAAAATATCTGTAACAAGTCAGCTTCTATCAAGAGACACACTAATCATTCTACCTATTCTCTTAATGAATTCAGCAATAGCCAAAGGATTGGAGATAGTAATTAAATGCTAGGTAACTGCAAATGTGTAATTAACACAAATGTCTATCTAATTAAGTAAAGCCTATCATGTGATGCCAAATTCAACAGAGGATACAGAAATTCAGGATTGGCTGTTGATTCGTTTGATGAGTTGCTCATTCTTTAATCTGAGGTAGAGGAGGTGGTGCTGATTGGTTTCCCAGCTTTGGGGGAGACAGTGGCAGCAGAAAATGAGACAGTAGCTTATCTTGCTCTTCCTGGCTCATAAAGGTGAGGGAGGATAAGTTTGTGCCTTTCCAAGGTGCTAAGACCATGAAGACTGGCTTATTGTTTGAAGTCAGGTAAGCATAAGGAAAGCAGTTAGCTTGCAACACAGATTCATGCTGAAATACATATTCAAGTTCTGGGCATCTGCTATGCACATAGGTACTTCTGGGCTATGTATCTCATCGCTAAACAGAACATCCAACCACATCTGGATGAATTACATGCATAAGCACATGAAATGTTCTGTAAAAACGCTTATGTGTCTCTACTGTGAAGCAGACAGCTGAAGGGAACTAAAGTAGGTGTGCGTGTTTAGATCTCGGTGAATCAGCCCCAGCCTGACAGTAGCAGGGGTATTACTTGTAACAAAGAGATACATCATCAACTCATAAAGGTGATGAAAAGCAAAACACTTTTTTAGTGAGCTACATAATACTGCGAGGAGCACATAAAAAAAGAAGTAAATATGATCCACTGCAACGTGGATGAAACAAGAGGACTCCTATTGTGGGGACAAGGAAGGGAAAATTCATCTTTGGATCTTTATTTAATCTGGCTCATTGAGCAGCTGTGGATTTATTCTGTTTAAAGTACTGCGTTCCTGTTTGAATATATATCCTTATGACTTCCAAACTAGGCACCTTATTAAATTGAAGGCTTTTGATACCTACTGGTGTCTATACTTGAGAGAGGAAAATAAAAAATAAAAATAAAAACAAAAAGAGGAAAATAATTAAAAAAACGTGGGGAGAGGATTCTTAGGGTCTGGTCATGTTGAGTTAACTCCTGCCCTGCCATGGCTCAATGAAAGGTTCTGTCTATGAGGAGATTATTGAGCTGAAGCTGCTCAAAAGGTATCTTTTGTGTATTAAACCTGACTGAAATAAGCTCTTAAAGATAGAATGAGATCTCCAAAAACTTGTTTCTTGCTTTGGAAATATAACTTCCCATGTATTCTAGGTGATTCTTGATAAGAATTGACACACTAAATACTTACGAGAATTTCTGAAATTGCTTTTGGGTTTAACTTATATGGTGGAAATTTAGACTGTCTCCAGAACCAGCTCCTCATGCTGTTAGGGAAACAATAGTTCTGTTTTCTATCTCGTCTACAGAGATCATAAGCATTCTGGGGCATGGCCAGAAAAAGAAAAGTAAAAGAAAAGAAAAGAAAACAAATACTGATTTCTTATATATGGTGTGTGAGTGTTAGAGATACTAAGTTGTTTTTGTTAGCTCGTATGCAGTTGTATTGGATTTATGTGGCAAGTTTTCAATAGCAGGGGAGCTGACTTGGATTCTGTGAGAACTAAGTGTACACAGAGGTTTTATAACTCTTTTTTTTATACATATTCATCATGAAGAAAAATAGTTGTTTTTCTGGTGGGGGTAGGTTATGGAATCAGAAGAGCTGAGGAACGGAAGTACCTCTTGAAGAGTGGCTAGTCCCATCCTTCTGTTCCAAGTGGGATGCTCAGAACCATATCCATCCTGGTTTTTAATATCTCTAGGGATACAGACTTCACAGCATCTTTGGACGACCTTTAAAGGAAGAAATTATTTTCTTATATTTAAATTCAATTTCCTGTATTCCAATTTATGCCCATTGCCTCTTGTCCTGATACCGAATATCAATGATAAGAGCCTGACTCAGATACTTCTGCAGTCTCCCATCAGGTATTTACATGTGTTGATAAGAAAAAATGTATTTAAAACTTTTTTCCAGATTTCAAAATACTTTTAAAAACCTTTTTCATATCTCTTCAATTTTATAAATTGTTTCTACCAATTTAAAAAATATTTTCTTAAATTAGTAAGAGTTTGGAGATGAACTATAGGGGAAATCTGTGCTTCTTGTGTTTCATGTGATTTATTGGTAGGTATTTTCTAGATGTTCCACTCGTATGTCTTGTCAGTTCCTCCTGTTCAATGGTTTTTTAAATATTTCTAATATGTTAAGAAGTGTGGAGGTATCAAATCTAGCACTAATGCATAAAATTCACAACATTCATAGAGGCAGTTGTAACATTTAGAGGAATGTAACTTGCAGCTTGAGTGCTATTTTTGAGCAATCATTACTCACAATGAAAGTATAACAATACAAAACAATGTATTTACTTTTGACACGTGTCATACCTGGAAATATCCAATAAATATATTAAAACACACCCATCGTATTTTAAAGCAAATAGTACTAAAACTTGTAAGCCCTTTTTCAGCTCACAGGATGCTTATACAGTATTTTGGTTTTAGGCATATTCATTTTTATTCAAAATAAGAATGATATTGGAATTCAGACTCTACATTATGATATTAATTTATAACCTATTTTATATTTATAATACAAACTGTAGTGAATAGTTCTGATTGTTTACACAAATCACTTTATTAATTCTAGCTTAAGTATAAGCTAATTAAAACATCCATATTACGTATTGTCGTGGGACATATTTTTAAAGATTATCTTAGGAAAGAGTTTTCAACTTTAGCTGATTGTATAGGTTTAAAAAAATTAAATTGATGACTCTTCAGACAGGAAATGTTTCCTTCACAAATTAAATTATGCTTTTTGACACTCTTCGTTCAGGTTTCATCTATATGACATTTTGAAATGAGGACATTTTTGGTTTGGAAATGACTTGTTATTGGACATACCTACAGATAATACTCAACAACTTTGACAAGGAAGCAAAGAAATGAATAAAAGTGCAATATAAAATTTTGTGTGAATGTAGCTCTGCATAACCAAATAAAAAATTTTTAACTCTGCAGAATAATAATAATAAAAAAAAATCTACATATTTCAGCAAAGCGTTTCTGTTTTATTGCCTAGAACCTCCTCCCTACAGCCCCTCAAACCCTAGGGACTGTTTTTTCAAATGTTATTGAGGTTAAATGCCAGACTTAAGAAAAATTAAGATGCATAAGACCTTAATTTATATTTAATTTACAATCTAATTTATGCAATCTAAGTATAACAACCATTTTCTGTAAGTGGGCACACGCAGGTTTGTACATGCTTATATCCACATTTCCTGATGAGATGGTTTTCAGGGACAGTGATAACATTTGCTTTCAGTGAGTTTTGGAAGCAATCAGCTAGTTTTCTATGAATAATGAAAAACTACATGACTGTTTCACACTGTAGCCCAGCTCTCCTAGCACCTCATGTAACCATGTTTGCTGGATTCTTTGCATTAAGAAAATCACTTGCAATAATCAGCAGGAGATATATTCAGCAAAAAAGGAATTAAGTTTCTGAAAGAAAGTGGATATGTAGTAATTTAATAACCTTCCTATGTACTGCTATGGTTTTGTCTAGTGCTGTAATCGTCTGTACTAAAGGAGCAGATCAGAGGTGAACTAAATCACTAGAAGTCTACAAGTTCAGCATTCAGGAATGTTATGTAGGTGATTCTAAATTTACATTCTGTAAATGTATCTAATTTAGCTTTAAATTAGTGTTTTTTAATAAAAAACATTAACCCAATATGTGAAGTGAAAGCTGCATCAGGATTGTCAGCTTTCCGAGGTGTGTGGTCTGGAGCTTTGTCTTGGATTCAGGATCAGGGAGCAAGCCTAAAATTTTAAATGCTTATAAAATGTGACAGAATGGCTCACCAATGCTTCTAATTTCAATATTGAAATATTTCTGTACAACATGATGCTTAGTGCAATTACTAGGAGTGCTTTTACCTTGGGATTTTTCTTTGGGGTTTTCACAGAATCGTTTAGGTTGGAGAACTTTAAGAATTATCAATTCCAACCACAGACCTAACACTACCCAATCTACCACTAAACCAAGTCACCAAGCACCATACCTTCACATCCTGTAAATACTTCCAGGGATGGTGACTCAATCACTTGTTTCAATGCTTGACAACCGTTTTGGTAAAGACAATTTATTCTAATATTCAATCTAAACCTCCCCTGGAGCAATGTAAAGCTGTTTTGTCTCTTCGCTTGTTACCTGGGAGTAGAGACCAACACCCACCTCACTACAACGGCCTTTCAGGCAGTTATAGACAGTGGTAAGGTCTCTCCTTACCATTGTTTTACCCAGGCTAAACAACTCCAGTTCCCTCAGCCGTTCCTCTTAAGACTCGTTCTCGTGACCTTTCATCCTTTCAGGATGCGATGCATTTTTGTGGAGTAGTGAGGTAGAGGTCCCTTTCTGAAGAGGCATTTAAGTTCTCCGGAGGTCACCTCCTTTTCTGTGTGATACTGCCTTTTCCAAAAGAATGTAAGTGGGAAACATTACAGCAAGAAACTCAGTAACCATACCGAGTTCTATGCTGTTTCCATTGTCTATCTCTAGCTGTGTGAAATGTCTATCTCTAGCTGTCAATCACCTATGCTTATAAACCTCAGAATTTGAAAGGGCCATTTTCATTTGCATTTATCATTATTATCTCAAAACCACATGCAAATAGGTACATTCAAGTGAACAAATCACAAACATTAACCCATCAAGTCACAAGCTGTACTTACTAGGTGTTCTAAAGTACTTGAATTTCCAGCTGTTCTATTAAAAATAGTCCGCCAATGCCCATACATTTGATGTAGTTTCATTATCTAGTAATAAACTATGTCCAAAGGTTTTTTTTGTGTTAATTCCATTGTGAAGGAACTGAAACAATATTTTTGTTGAATGTGATTCTTTTTCACATTATTATTTCAGGCCTATAAGGTTTTGAGTAAATTAAGTTAACTTGACAACATTTCTGGCTTGAAGAAAAGAGCTTATGATTCTTTAATGAAAGAGAATTGCTAGCTGCAGTTTTATTTTTTGGCTGCCAAAACCCAATCCAAAACTAACTGTGTGATTTATGAAGGCATCCTTTCTCTACAGTTCTTTTTCAGGCCCACCCTTCACTATCCAAACAAGAATCTCTAAAGAGTGAAATGTTTGAATTTATCTATTCTACTTTTTTTATGAACCACTTTTATTCTGAAATCTTCACAAAACAAACATTTCTAAACTTAATTTGTACAAATAATAAATTCATTTAGTTTACATTAAAGTTGACTGATTGTTATACCAGAAATACTATGCAGTTATGACCAGCTTAGGATGACTTCTTTTAATAGAAGCCGTAAAGACCAGGCACCAAATACTTAGCTGTATTTTTTTCAAGAAGAGAACACATTTGCCTTGATTTATCGATGTATAATCCTCTTTCACATGACTATAAGTGAAGCCATTAACATAACAAATAACTCTTTAAGTTAATAAAAGCTGTCTTTAATGTACTTCTCTCCAGTGTGCATTGAGGCATACTATTAAAGAGCACAGACATACACTTGATGATGAAACAGTTCCCTTCTGACCCGAAAAGTGACCTCATGATCAATTGACAGGGAAGTCACAGTGACACCATTTTTAAAGAGACACTGTGAAAACTTTAAGACATGAAGACTGACCTGTCATAATGTACCCAAATGGGTTGTCATTCACTTTTGAGGATTTTGGTTTATACTTTTCATCATTTTTTATTATAAATAATTTGTTTTATTTTAAAGAATGGCATTACGTATTTTGAAATTCTCAATTGCTCTTTTTAGATTTGTTTGTTTGTTTATTTTGGTGTTCTCTGAAATCTGCATCTGCTATTTTTCATTTTACCACTTATTGTCGGAAACTGATTAAATTTATGCAATTACTGTGGTAAACATAGAATCATAAAATAGTTGGGATTGGAAGAAACCTAAAAGATCACCTACTTCCAGACCCCCTTCCATGGACAGGGACATTTCTTACTAGACTAGGATAGTCAAGGCCCCATCCAACCTGGCCTTGAACAATTTCAGGGAGGGGGCATCCAAAACTTCCCTGGGCAACCTGTGCTGTTGTTTCACCACCTTCATTGTGAAGAATTTCTTCCTAAGGTCTAATCTAATTCTTCCCCTTTCCAATTTAAAGCCATTCCCCCTCATCCTATCACTATTTGCCCTTGTAAAAAGTCCTTCCCCAGCTTGTTTGTAGGCCACCTCCAGGTACTGGAAGGCCACTGAAAGGGCTTCCCGGGGCCTCCTCCTCTCCAGGCTACAGAACTCTCTTAGCCTGCACACCTAGCAGAGGTGCTCCAGGCCTCCAGTCGTCTCTGTGGTCCTGCTCTGGAGCCATTTCAACACTTCNGAAAACTTTAAGACATGAAGACTGACCTGTCATAATGTACCCAAATGGGTTGTCATTCACTTTTGAGGATTTTGGTTTATACTTTTCATCATTTTTTATTATAAATAATTTGTTTTATTTTAAAGAATGGCATTACGTATTTTGAAATTCTCAATTGCTCTTTTTAGATTTGTTTGTTTGTTTATTTTGGTGTTCTCTGAAATCTGCATCTGCTATTTTTCATTTTACCACTTATTGTCGGAAACTGATTAAATTTATGCAATTACTGTGGTAAACATAGAATCATAAAATAGTTGGGATTGGAAGAAACCTAAAAGATCACCTACTTCCAGACCCCCTTCCATGGACAGGGACATTTCTTACTAGACTAGGATAGTCAAGGCCCCATCCAACCTGGCCTTGAACAATTTCAGGGAGGGGGCATCCAAAACTTCCCTGGGCAACCTGTGCTGTTGTTTCACCACCTTCATTGTGAAGAATTTCTTCCTAAGGTCTAATCTAATTCTTCCCCTTTCCAATTTAAAGCCATTCCCCCTCATCCTATCACTATTTGCCCTTGTAAAAAGTCCTTCCCCAGCTTGTTTGTAGGCCACCTCCAGGTACTGGAAGGCCACTGAAAGGGCTTCCCGGGGCCTCCTCCTCTCCAGGCTACAGAACTCTCTTAGCCTGCACACCTAGCAGAGGTGCTCCAGGCCTCCAGTCGTCTCTGTGGTCCTGCTCTGGAGCCATTTCAACACTTCCAGTTCCATATCCTTCTTATGCTGGAGATCGCAGAAGACACAATACTTCAAGTGGGGTCTCAAGAGAGCAGGGTAGAGGGGGATAATCACCGCGTGACCTGATGGTTGCTTTTCTTTTGATGCAGCCCAGGACACAGTTGATCTTCTGGCCTGTAAATGCACATTGCCGGCTCTTGTTGACCACCTCATCATCCAACACCTTCCAGTTGTTCTCCACAGGGCTACTCTCATCCATGTTGTCCCCCAGCCTTTATTTACACTGTGGATTGCCCCAACCCAGGTGCAGTACCTTGCACTTGGCTATGTTAAAGCTCATAAGGTTCCCACAGGCCCGTTTCTACTGCTTGTCCATCCCTCTGGATGGCATCCCATCCTTCTGGTGTGACAACTGCCCCACTCAGCTTGGTGTCATTTGCACACTTGCTGAGGGTGCACTCAGTCTTGTTGTCTATATCATGAATGAAAATAATAAACACCACTGATCCAAGTATGGACCCCTGTGGGCACCACTTGTCATGCTTTTCTATCTGGACACAGAAGCATTGACCACTACTCTCTAGATGTGACTATCCAGTCAATTCCTTATCCACTAAAAATATCTATCTATCACATCCAAATCTCTCCAAGTAAGAGAAAAGGAATTTGAGGAACTCTGTCAAACACTTTACAGAAGTCCAGATAGATTACATCCATTGCTTTTTTCATGTCCACTCATATGGTCATCCCATCATATAAAGCCACTAGGCTGGTGAGGCAGGACGTGCCATTGGTGAAGCCATGCTGACTGTCTTGAATCGCCTCCTTGTCCTCCATATGCTTTCGCATAACTTTTAAGAGGATCTGTTCCATTGTCTTCCAAGGCACAGAGGTGAAGCTGAGAGGTTGGTACTTCCCAGGATCCTCCTTTCTACCCCTTTTAAAAATGGGCACAATGTTGCCCTTCTTCCAGTCACCAGGGACTTGACTGCCTTGACTTTTCAAATATGTTTGGAAACCACATCAGCCAATTCCCTCAGGACTCTGCATCTCATCAGCTCCCATAGATTTATATATTCAGGTTCCTCAGATGGTCACAAACCTGATTTTCACCTACAGTGGGAGGAGAAACCAAAAACTCACAAGCCCTTCTAGTGTATTGTTCCCTGCAGTTTTGCCCAATAGTCATGTTTCAGCCTGCTCTCAAATTACAAATATCATAGGTCGATCCATTTTGGTAGAGCTTTACTGATTTACATTATCCATAAATTTGGTCTAGAACTGTGTAACTGAAATCACACTTCAAAACAATTTCTTCCTTCTTCCAGTCTCCTGGAATATAATTATTGCTTGCAATTAACACTGTTTTAGCATGGTACTGTGTTCTAAAGTGTTGCAGAGTGAAATATTTTCAGTATACAATGTGAAGATACATAATGCTGTAGGAAAACAAACATTCACAAAATGTTTTCTAAATGTATCTGTTCATGACTGTGCTACAGAATTCCTCCTGGGCAAGTAATTTTATCTTTCTTTGCCTTAGCTTTCTACTTGAAAAAATGGGAACAGCAATTTTTAACAAATATTTTCTATCAATCTTTTCTAATTAAAATATTAGGTCTATTTTGAAGCAATAGTAATGACATTTTACTCCTTAGCCATCTCCAAAACTCAGCCACAAGTCTCATAGAAATAAGTGAAATGTAACTCTTGTGTCAAATGTGTAGCTTTTCCTTGCTTTTGAAGGTTTGAGGGGAAAAAATGTGTAGTAGGATTCATCTCACTTTTTGAATCATTTTGCTGAAGAACAATTACAATTAGAAACTACGAAATATTTATGAGATTCACAGGGGAAAGGAATAGGCAGAGAGAACTGCCTGATGGCCTCTGGATCCTTCTGTGCAAAATGGTAAGACACAAGTCTCTGTCCATTCACTTTACTGATTAGTTAAATTCAGCTCTTCCAGACAAAGAAGAGTGAAGCAATAAATTTATGACTGTTCTTTATGCATAGACAGCAACAGGGCAGAATATGTGGGAATGATATGTTAGCTTGAGCATTAATCTTTCATGTTACTGAATCTATTGCTTTCTTTGCCAAAGAAGGCCATTCTTTAATACCTTTGACCAGATTGTCTTCATTAACTCTTCGTGGTGTAGTACTTAAAAGTAGCACTGAAATCCTTCACATATCCAAGTAATAAAAGCTGGTTTTTTATGTATTCTATTTCTCTGCCCATTTGATGTGTTATGATACATCAACCTGTCAATAAGATTAAATAATGATCTTGGATGCTTTAATACTAATCTTTTGAGATTATTTTCCAACTAGCTATATTTCACGGCAGTTATTTCCTGTACATGTTAATTCAGATTTCAGACCGATAGTTTTACCGAGAGAACCAATTTGATAGGGGCATTTCTAATTTAACCAAATAATGTCTATGCATAACTGAATTTATTCACTCTTCAGTAATTACCCCTCAGTTGTCAGAAAGAACACTTAAGACAAAATATTAATTTAAAATGCAGTCACATGCTGGCATGCCCAGGTGGATAACATGAATGCATCAAAGTTTTAGGTAACGTTCACTAGAGTCACACAGTATCACAATATCACAAGGCTGGAAAAGACCTTTGAGATCATCGAGTCCAGCTTAAATGGTAGTCTCCTGTTTTCTAACCAATAGTCTTCCCTTGGGTTTCATTCATCATTTCACCATAAGGGTATACATATAAGAAAGTGGAAACAAGGCCTTTGATGTTGCAAAGGTGGCTTTAAAATAGTTTCTTTCCTCATAAAACTACTTGCATTTTTAAAGCCATAGAACCACAGGGCAATTCAGTCACCAGGCAGAATTTTTTTATGCTCAGAAATTGCCTCCATTCTTTACAGTCAGGATTAGTGTGCATGTATGACACATTGACTGTGGCTGCATTTTTCTACATTGAAAGGAACACTTGCACTTTCAGTCAGTATGATCCATCACAAGAGGAAGGTAGTATTTTTGAGCTCTCCTTCCCAATTAATTTTCAAAATGAGGTATATTGCTCTACTTTCTTACAAATATATCACAGAATCACAGAACAGTTTAGGAGGAATGTCCTGAGATCATCTATTCCAATTGTATGCTTAAACAACAAGAATCTATAAATTTCAAGAACACATAATGAAAAAATAATTACATAGAAAGATCAAAAACATTTCAAGGGTGTTCACTACATATAATTAAAAAAATTATTATATTAAAAAAACACCTTGATATTGAGAATCCTTGACTTCGATGAACCCTTTCTGATGAAAATGCAGATTGCGTAAGGTAGATTACTAGTTTACATATTGACCAGACTTAATGGTTTACATTTAGTGAAAAATCATCTCAAAGAATTCTGTTACTTTATCACACATTTGTCTTATTGTGCTTATTTTTGCTCTTCATTGCGTGAAGTTGTCATGCTGTAGAAAGGTTTTTGGTTTTCATTCAAGGTCCTGAGCCAAGTTTATATTAGACTAACTCAACATAATCCAGTTCGTGGGAATGTTCCCTCATGCATCACTGAAGTGCATCTCTGGACTTAAATTTGTCAACTATTTTAAAAACAGGCAGCAAAGCTACACAACGATTTACAACAAGAAGTCAAGAGAAATATCATGGGTGTGACCTGAGGTTTTGTATTGGAAAAACTTTGTTATTTTAAGTTGAAAAAGAGTAGAAAACGCCAATAAGAGGAATTTTTAAGATATAATCTAACTAGAAAGGAAAAAATATTTTAGCCTTATTGCTAAATTGAAACCAGAAAATCCTTTTTAGCATACTATCAATAGGTGAAAATTACTCCTTCCTGTATTGTGGATTTTCAGGCTTGTAGTAACCACTGAAGGAAATCTTGTAACTCGAACCCTTCTTTTTTTTTTTTTTGCAAACAGCTGAAAAAATCGTACAAAACCTTGAAATGACACAGATGTTGATTAGAGAAATGGTTTCTGTCAAGGAAACAGCATTAGTATTTCTCAGGATGCTGTCCCATGAAAGCCTACACTGCAAAATCTAACCTTCTTGTTCTTCCTTAGGGTATTGTTGTCCCACTGTAATGCAAAGCAGCCTTAGCATCATGTTGAAAGTTGACACACTAAGGAGGGTTCATGAGTACAACATTGAGATGTAAGTATAAATTTATTAAAGGTTGACAAAGCATTGATATTATGTTCCAAATCAATATATCACAGCCCCTAACCATGAATTTTAAGGTTAGAAGTGAAAAATTAGACCTCTGAAAGGGCTCTTTCTCATAATGAATTAGTTGAGATATGAAATATCCCAAGAGTAGTTCTTAGAGTCTATCTGATGATAAAGAAGCCTACAGAGATTTGATTGAGGGGAAAAAAAGGTATAACATTCTCCTTCTACATAAGAAACTAAGCCAACATGCCAAATTGAGGACTATCTGGATGCGAAACATAAATGAAGAAGGCCAATGAAAACATAATTACAACAATTGGCCTAGAAATAACAACAAAATTTACGAAGAAAAGCATTAGCAGGGTGGGCTAGGAAGAACTTAATCTCCCATTTCATATCCTGCTTAAATGTGGGAATTAGAGAGAAGATTTCCTCACATGAGCCTCATTTCAACCAGTCAGAAAGATGGAGTGGAATTCATGCACATCCCAAAAGTAATGATCTACAGGGTGTTCGAAACTGCACACAGGTTTGCTGGTTCAAACAAAAAAGCAAGAAAATATATTACTTTCATGAAATTGTTCAAGTATTCTCTCAGAATCAAAGTTTTTACTGCTAGAATTAAAATAGCAATAGTGAAAATATGAAAGGAAAATAATGGTGGAAAGGATGTTGAAAGGGAAGAAATATAAAATAATACATAAAATAGAACAATTTATTTAAATTATCTTCCCTTCTCTACCTTATACAGTGAGATATTAGAGTGATAAGAAAAATACCGAGGAAAGTAGATTTCATGATACAGTGAAGTTTATTTATTGAAATTATAAGATGCTGAACTTTAAACAACATGCAATAATAAATCAGAGTTACTTCTTCTAGATAATACTATGAAAAAGGATTATAATAAATTACATTGCAAAAATATAAATATTTGGAATCACATTTTGGAAAGTCTCTGAGGATGGCTTAAAGTTATTCATCTTCTGGCACCCTAGCACAGAAAATCTTCAAGCAAGTATAAAGTCTTCTGGTTTAAAATTACTCCTCAGTATTTTAAACCTTCCCCTTCTGTGAATTTGTTTAGGACGAGTGGGAATTTTCTTGTTTTTTAAAAAACAAAAAAGAATTGATGAGACTTCCTGAATTGCCTGCACACCAAGCAGCTGTCCTTTTCTACACATCGTGAAAACTAGATATCCTGAGGTTCTGGCTGAAATTCACAGGAAATCAGTTGTCTTTCTTTAAGAGCCTATAGGTCCTGCCTATCGAGCAATACAGTGCTTTGCAGCACAGGAGGCTGAGGAGTAGGACAGTGGTAGGAAACCCACAAGATTCTGTGGAAAAGCTGATCATGAGTATAAATTTCAAGAGTTCATGGTTTTGAACATCTTCTGAGGTAAGGATTTCACATGCATGAGCCATACATCTCTCTCTCTTCCAAGAAATAGCCAGGAGGCATGTATGAGTATTACCAAAATATAATCTATGAAGGACATGCAAAAATATCTCCTGGGCTATGAAGAGAAAAGTTGGAAAGTGGCCCACTCTTCTGCTCTAAATTTTGAAAGAGGAAACTTTTCTTCTTGCAGCTCCTCTGTCCCCCCTTCCTCTTCACCTTCCCGACACATGTTTTCATGAGGTCCTCTGATCACAGAAATCTTTTACCTGCAACTGTCTCAGTTTCTAAATATTCACATCCAAATATTCAAATGTGTTTTGCTTAAAACATCTTATCAGGAAGCAGAAACGGTATTCTGGGAACTTAAGTGACCCATGACAAGAAAGAGACTACAACAAAAAGTAGCCAATTTGAAAAAGCCAACAGTTAAAAAATACTTCTGTAGTACATGTATTATACCTACATTCCTTCAGGTACAGGGACAAATTGCAAAAATAATTAATTTAAAATACTGAACTCATATCTGATCTTCACAGAGAGGAAAATTAAATTGGAGAGATGACCTAGTATCTCAGAAAGGCACAGATGTCACAAGTCAAATTAAAAAAAATAGTAATGAAAATTAACTGCGTCTTTTATTTCAAAATATCATAATTTTATATCTAATGATTCCTGGCTTCTGATTTCTTCATACTTTAGTTTATATTATTTTTTGAGAAAATATTAACAGCTTGGCTAATCATCAAGTTGCAAAATATATGAATTTATAAAGACTGTGAAAACATATGCATTGGATCAACAAATTCAGTAACATTTCTTCTATATTTCTTCTTCTTCATGTTTAAGAAAAAATGTAAGAACAGTGTTAATCCCTAATGTGTGACTTAAAACATTCTAGTAATGAGAATAAAACCCAAACATATATTTCAGAGAAAATATTTGGAACAAACAACTGAGAAACCCGTTTTTGTTGAAACACCTCAGTTAACAAAATGATGATTCAAAATCATAAGATGTCATCAGATACGTAAGGAAAGGGGTTTTTGTCTCCTAAAAATGTAAGTTATTGTTGCATGGAACATGCTGAACATCAGTATGTTGCTGGCACAAATGTTCTATTCATCCACAAAAGCCAAAACTTTCCCTGCAGCATTCAATGTATCCTCTCTCAGGACTGTTTCTTGCAAAGGAGATTCAGTCTCCATACTGTAGTTAATCCTTGACCTTCCATCAACATCTGCCAAGGAAAGCGACACTTAGCATCAATTACAGTGATGTGTGTTGTGATTTGGACACAACTCCACCGGGAACTGGACTGCCATCAGAACAAATTACATGGAAGGCTTTGAACAGATCAGATAGTCATGAAATATTAGCTGTTAGGCATGACTTAAACCTATTCGAACTAGTAACTAATAAGATAGTAGCTCCATATTCCTACTTCTGTTACTCCACTGACAATTTGCTGATCTGCTGAAAATAAGTTTATAGTCATACGTCTTCAACGACATGCACCAGGGTACTTCAAATTGTTTCTATTGCATAGATGTGCTTTTCATGCCATTGTAATCAATGTGTATTTTGTTAACCAACCCAACTAAACTCAGCACAGACGCAAAACTTATCAGAAAAATGAAGTAATTGTAAAGGCCCACGTATTTTAAATGCATTATGTCATATTTTCACAAAAAATATTTTGTTCTAATTGCTTTTCTGCTGTGCTTCGGTATAATAGCACTAGGACAATGGGTATTGTTTTGGTGTTCTACACAGTTATCACCAAATTTAGCAGGAGTTAACTAGAATTAGACCTCAAGAACCATATGTGCCATCAGAAAATTCTGTAGGCTTTTTCGGTACACATAAGATATCTCTCAATTTAGTTCATGGTAGTCTGTGATAACAATATTACAGTTAAAATTGAAGGGTAAGATGCATCTTTATAAATAATATATTACTGGATAGTCAAGATAATTTTTACAAGACAAGAAATTATTTAATTTAAAGAATAAGAAATGTAAAGTGCCATCTGAGAAGAATTTGCCCACAGACCGCTAAAGGAACTCTGGAGAGCAAGAAAGTGTGGAAAATCTTTTGAGAGGATAGGAAATATAGTGGGGTAGAGTACACAAACCAAGAGGGGCAGTTCCAGAAATAACTTTTCCTCACCTGTTGGAAGAAATGGATTAATTATAAGGCTAAACAGGTTCCCACTCCAGGTCTGAAGATCATTATACATACAGAAAATATGCAATATAAAGTAATTAAAAGTATGTACAGAAATCTAAAATACAAAATTTTAGACATTTTTACTTTGAATAAGGATTTGAACCCATATCTAATAAAAGTACAATGGTCTTTTTTAATATGCAGAAATTTGTAAACTAAGAGGACAGTGTATCAGCAACAGCTCTTTTTGTTTGAAGACTTGAATGACTGGAGGAAAAAGTTTCATATTAAGGGTTGCCACTGCTCATCAGGGTTTCCCTTCTGCCTGGAAAACGTACCACAGTAAGGTGATGCCCGTAGGGCTGTGACCACTACTAGACGCCTTTCTACTGTAACACACAGCTTTCGTCTTTGTGCAGACAAGAATGAGGAAATATCCATGGTTTCGGCTCTGTAGGTCAGGAGGGAACCTGAGCTGGGGTGACTGGATTTCACAAAGGTGAAATGACTTAGGAGGTGGTGTCGTTACTAGCGTGGACATTCAGCTAGGCACACCCCAAAAAATCCTCTAAATCCTTTCCCACACAGAGAATAACAAGAATCTTTCAAGACCAGTAATGCCACAAATATTTCTGTGAACCAAACATTCTTTTATTTAATGAACAATTGTCACCTACATTTAGCTCTGGTTCAGGAATTGGTTACTTCAAACAAAATATTAAGACACTCTTTAATGTAATGTATAATTTATGTCACCTAAAGTCCACTGAAATCTGTAGAATTATCCTTAATTTATATTACTATAAACAACAAAAGAGATCAAAAATTTCTTATTTTTGTCAGGTCTGGCGTTATTGGTTATGGTTCTTCAGTGTGTTTATGTCTGTTAACTGACTCTGTAATGCAATTATAACTTCATATTTCCTTTCAGTTACTTCAGACTTCAGTAAAAGTGTAGGAAAGATATGTGGCTACTGAATATCCATTATAAAAAAATCCCCATTCTGTCTAGAAAAGAAATTAAACTGGTCGTTACCTAAAAGAACTTCTGGGTGCTTTCATCCAAGCGAAAATATCAGTTGATAATTCTTTGATGATTTTCTACTAGAGGAAAAAAGAAAGTAAGTACAGTATTTTTTTAATGGACACTTCATGGGAGAGATAGGGTAGGTTTAATAATCTGCGTTATTTTGCATATTTGATAACTACAAGACTAATAAGGTTATTACAACAGTAGCTTTATCAGCTTCTTAAATAGCTGTTGGAGAAGTGTGAAGAGACTTAGTTTTAGCCTGCTGTAACTCTCTAAAGCTCTTCTAGTTAGTGTAAGGGAGCTTGATGATGAGCAGCAAGCTGGGAAAACCTTTGGGAAAGTAGACAGCAAAACTGAAGATCTATATAACTGATACTTTAACACCATGCATAAATTATTTTTTTTTTTTTCCCCAAGTGTTATATCAATAAATGGAAATTAAAGGAGGGCACCTTTTGGGATCTTTTAGGTTCTCAAATTATTTCTAGGAACTCTAGCAAGCTCAGGCGTCATGAGGCATTCTCTGCTCCAAATGGAAAAAAAGTCTGAAATCCTTCAAATACCTTAATTCAAGGTGTAATCCACCTCTCTTTCAGTTGGTTTTTTGGTTTTTTGTTTTAAAGTTAAATGAATCATTGCTATAGAAGTATTGTCCCTGTCCACAGAACCGTGGAACTAACTTCATTTATGCACTGGTTAATTAATACACATTTATTCTGTATAACTGAGTGAAAGAGAATACTGAAGTTGATACCATGTTCTGCTTTGAAGTGTATGAAACAGATATCATATCTGAGAGATGCAATTTTAATGATACAGTAACATTAGAATTCATTATTCTCTTAGAGATCTTTGTGCTCTCTGATGCATATACAGAAATGCATACCTGGGTACACCAAACACCGTCAAATGAAAGCAAAATAAATTACTGTGTTTTTAGTGCAGAAAACCCAACCTTATCGCTGTGTTTTGCCTGGCCAACAGAGTGCTGAATTATTATCTCTTCTGTAGACGTAGGAGTCTAGATCCGCACAGAATACATGCTGATTATAAAAAGTAGCAGTGTTTTCTGCACCTGCTGCATCCCAGCTCCATAGTGGGATTAGAAACAATGAAGTCGACCGCACATGAAGCAATGAAAATGCTGCATGGATTGTAGTGCACTAAAAAGTTTGAGAATTACTGAACTAGAGAATGTATGCCAGGTTTCAGTAAAATCAGTATCTACAAGATTTTTCGTAACAAGTGTAACTGGAGACGTGCGGACACTGTTTTTTATGTTGTAAATGCTTTGGAACGTCCTTCCTTTTTGTTTACAACAGATAGGAAATTGCCCTCACATTGGTATCCTGTTGCAAATAGTTAACACTTTATAAAAATTCCTCATTTCTGTAAACCAGACCTGATTCTGTTTCTTTTGAAACAACTCAAAGCAGAAAATTAATCCAAAATAATTTAGAAAGTACCTAAGCAGATATGTTTTATTTGTTTATTTTATATTTTTAAACATCAGTAGGTTGGTTATACACGACAAGCAAATCTATTTCTGCGGCCAGATGCACATGTGTTATTCTTTCCCACTGAGAAACAGAATAGTGAATGCAAATACATCCCAACACAGAATGGCTGCAAAACCAGACAACTGCAGTTATCAGTTAGCCAATTCTGCTACATTAGTACAGATTTAATTATTATCCAAACATACATTATATTTTTTAAAGCAACTTTATCAAGTGTTTGTATATAACTGTATGTATCTATAATTTGCTTTAGTTTTATAAGCCTCATAGACGTTTTTGCCTTGTCAGAAAAGTTTTTCTTCATTGGGCAAATGGTGCTATTTTATTCTGAGCACAAGGCAGCTTGACTTACAGAAAATATAATTTTGTTGCTTGAACCCCAGCTTGCAGTCACTGTAACTGTTGACTGTATTGTACTCTGCAGGCCTGATTTAACCTGTTTCATCCACCTTTGTGGTAAGGGATAAAACAATGTATATTCATTAAGAAATAAAATTCCTCTAGCATATAGAAAGTCCCCTCAGAGAAACAGCAAGGTTGGTATCTATGACTTACACATATGGTATGTGTGCTCTTGTGTGGTAGTGTGCAGTGCAGGTGTAGGGGCTCCCCCTCGGCTTCCCATAGGCTGGGTGAGGTACACCACATTGGATTTACAGTTGCCTCAGAGTGTTTCTTCCGCCCAATATGGAGAGCAGGATATCTCCCTCTGAATCCTTTTTCCTAATGGAGCACTAGTCTTCTGGCAGCCAAGTGGAGTTAACAGCAAGAAAAAGGGGTTCAGAGAAGAAGTCAGGAGTTATGTCTGAATACAAGGTGTGAGTACGCCAATCACAGGTCCTGTAGCTTGCTAAATAGATTTCTTAATTTAGCCAGCATTACCATTTTACCAACTGAGCACTGAGTTTTCTAGGAGTCTTTAGTCAAATGTAAATCAGAAATCAGTAGCTTTCTGTTCAGATGTCATTGAGAAGGATTCTTTATATTCATCCATTCTGATTTGCCACATTTGGCTAGTTGCAATTTTTTTGGCAATGATTAACTTTGCTTAAGGTAGAACACAGACTGGAAAATGAGCCCAGAATTTTTAAATGGCACCAAGTTTTGGCGCATACTGCTACCCATCATTTTTACTAGCACTAGGAGAAAGAAAAATCCAGAAGTTAAAAAAGAAAAGTGTGCATCATTTTTCTGTAGTCAGAATTACTGATCTGCAAGTTCCAGATCAGCAGACAGTCATGAGGTGTTATGACCCAGATTATGTAAATTTTGGCTGCCATGGCGTTGCAGTAATAAAAAGCAGTTAATGTTGACTGATTTCATAAATGGCTCAAACGTTTTCTATTGTTCGTTGTTGAAATTCAACATAGCTTCCTACTGAAAGTGAAAGTTAAATCTAACAGTGGTCTAATTAGATTCACATATTAACTAGTACTTTTTATGAGTTAATAAAATTCCCTATTATTTTCTAAGGTTGAAGAATATATTTTTGTTATCTAAATATTTTTGAAAATGGGTACAGTGTTAAATGACAGTCATTGGTGGATGGGGATAATGAATTGTGGGGAAAAGATGCAGCCATTATTAAAATTGCTAAATGTTATTAAGAGATACAAAGAAAACAATCTCATTTGACACATTTGCAAACATTTTTATTTCCCTATGCAAGTTATGACAGAGGAATGTTTTTCAAATGAGTTCTATTTGGTTCACAGAGAATTGTATTTTAGAGCCAGCTGTGTCTAGAATAATGAGTACAATATTTTATTAGAATTCTTTCAATTTAGAAATACACACAATCTTAACATAAAAGGTCAAAATGTGTAATCGGAATCAAATTATCTAGGCTACTCCTGGCCACACACAATGTTGTTGGGACCAACATTGCAAAAAGTAACTCCAAATTAGGCCATGTTATCAATTTCTGGACTCAGTCTTGTCACTTCACATTGCACTTGAAAAAATTCCAGAGGAAGATAGATTTTAGTTAAATTAAGTAACAATTGTTGTTCAGAATCTACAGGGATTGTTTCTTTCTGTGCGAAAGAAACAAAATTCTGCTGTAACGTATTTCTTGGGTCATTAGCTTGTACTAAAGAATTGTATTAAAACCTTATTTCTTTAGACATGAGGATTACCCAGCTTCTGTGGTACTGCATATTAATAAGTTAAATGCAACATGGCTTTGGTATCAACACCCTATATTTTCATATTTACACTAGGAAATAAAAAAAGTATCTGATAGAATCTATTCAATTCTCAGTAGGAGTAGGCAGATATGGAATTCAGTCCTGGCTTTTAGCTGACTAGGCCAGCTAATCTGAACATCTATGTCCACGATGTGTACTTACATGATCACTATTAACAACACCTACTAAACAAAGAATGCTCCGGGGTTTAGACTAAAAACTGCATTGGGCAAACCTGGAACATATAAACCTGCACAGATTGTTTCAGTTGTCTGTTACTGCAAAGAAGCAAGACAGTAGATCTGGGATATCTTTGGTGATATTAATTTAATCCTGTTTATTATGAAGTCGTGGAAACCATAAAACACATATTTGACTTCCTAAATATGCATCTGCAGATTTTTTTTGAGGAAAATATACTCTTTTCCTTGAGAACATTTGTTCAAATAAATATACTCAAATGAATAAAATATCCTGATCTTAAAATACTATGCTAAGGACTGAATGGAGAATTAACCAGTCAATCATTAATGATACATCAGCTGTAAATAGAAAGTCATAGGGCTGAGCTTTTCAAAAGCAGATATGTATATCTAAAAAGCAAGGTAGAAAACTTATATCCTGTGTTTAATCTAAAGCAAGGGGACTGCAAATTCTGTAATTTAGCTTGCAAATGCATTTTCTTGCTACTCCCTTAGCCCTCTCCCCTTTAAATACATTGTCTGCACAGGTACATTAAATGTTTTTTTTGAACACGTATGAATGCGCAATGCAGAGTGAGGTGGCAACCTTTGAAAGTAGCAAGTTACAAGAGACCATAGGGTGTAATATATTATCATTTCAAGCAGTATTTACAATGTTCTTGAGAAGGCCTAATGCTTCCCACTGAAGTAATTCATTGGATTTCTAAATAGTATGGCTTCAGAGAAAACGTTGAAAACAGGAAATGTAAAACAAGGTTCATTTTCGGTAAGAAACATATATTATCTTACTACTTTGAAGCCAAACTGCTATTGGAAAGGTGCAGGATTGTTGCATGTGCTGTTATGAACCAGCTCAATGAGGAATAAAAAAAGTACCAGCTTGGAGAGTTTGCTTTTTTTCTTTTTTTCCCTGGAGATTTTGACCCCTTGGGATGTCAAGCAAACTGCTTCTCAACAAGGTGACTGTAATGGTGTACTCTAGCCTTAAAACATGCATCGACCAACTTCAGCTGCCTTCTCTGTAACTCAGATCTCTCTAATAATTAAATATGTGCAAACTTAAGGAATTTTACTGAGGACAAGCATATGTGAGAGGATTAAAAAACCAATGTAGAAATGAAAGTTTATTTCAGAGACTGCATTGATTAGAAGCAGCTTAACCTTTATTTAAAGGGAAAACTGTTCCATTTAATCTATTATATATTTTTTTACTTAGTAGCAAGCAGAATTGGAAGTCCAAGGATGGCTTTGAAGTTCAGTTGTTAAATTATCTCCAGACTTTGGAAAAGTATTGTAATATAGCTGCCTGATGTTATATTCATATTACAGACCATAGGGAACTTGTAGCCATCTTCATACTTCTGTCTTTTGAGGGGGATACATGTGCATCTGTGTGTTGTAAAGGTAAAATTCTTTTAGTCTACGGGAGATTCATTTGACTTAAGGAAAATTCAAACCAATGTTGCTGCCTGGCATGCTACCTACAGTGCCAAATATCAATAACACATCTTCTTAGTGACTGCTGAATATTGTACTTTCTGCTTTACCTGCAAGAAATTCCCTAGACCACCTCAAGTTTCATTGATATGATTATGTCAGGTGGGTTTATGATAGCTAAAGAAAACCTATGTGTTTCTTTTAATATTAACAGGCCTCTTATGCTTACCTGAAAACAGCATGCATTAAATGCTTGCACTGTGCTTCAAATCTGTCTCAGCTGGTACTAGTGGCTCAACTTGGAATTATATGGCAGTACACACATGGGTATTGCCACAGGGTTTTGAAGCCTTTGGTAGTAATTTCTTTATTTTCTTCTGAAATTACAGCCACTGTCTAATTTGATATAAAGAGGACATTTTCTCACCTTTTGAATGTATTTTTGCATTTCTTCTTCCAACTCAAATTATACTTTCTGAATAAAATTGGAAATCATGTCACACTGGGAGTGAGGAAATATAATTCATGAATCACCAGCTTAATTTTCTATATACAAAAGCTTCTCAGTACAGATGATCTGTGGAGCATGCCAAGCCTCCAAGACAGAATTCACATAACAGGCAAGGCAACAATAAATTGCCACAGTAAAATTAACTGTGCCTGTGAAGGAAAACAAAATCATCACACAATCTCTCTGCAAAGAGAGGCGATATGCTTACTCCCCTCTGTGCTACAGGTAGGAGGGCTATAGAATATGAAGGAATATTTTTGAACTGAAAGAATGACATGGAGGATTCAATCTTGAAGAGTGTTTGATGAATGCTGTAAAACTTTCTGAAGGAGTACCTCTTTGCAGCTAGCATTGCTCTTGTTCCAGCATCAGCTATTCCATCATTTAGATGTGTTATACATAAACAAGTTATTGTAGGGCAATCTGAAGTGTGTAGATCACGGTCTTCACAGTCCCTAGGCATAACCACACCTTTACTGCATAACTACCTCTACTAGAAGACAATAAATGAAATTAAATACTCCTCTTTCATTGTGTGAAGCCCCTCTTCTTGCAAGCTATGCCGTTTCATAGATTCTATGGGATACTGCAGCACTATTGTACAATAGACAACAGGTTGCTTTTGAATTATGCCTACCTCGTTTTTGTTTCATGTACTGATAGGCTGATTCTGACAGCAGACACTCTGTATTTCCTAGGAATACCACACTTTGTTTATGCACCACATTAGGCTTGCTGCCAAATACTTAAGCTGCAACCTCAAAACTAATGTTATAATAACAAGAATGTTTTACACCACATTGCACTCAGCCTCAGCAATCACCTTATTCCCTTTAATGACAATTGCTAGTAACAAGGTTGAAATACCATGGGTTGAGCTCATGTTAGGAGATCATTTACACTGTTAGCTGCCAAAAAAGTGCAGTTGAGTTAGGTCGGTCAAGTTCTAGAAAAATCCTGCAAAATGTAATGCCTCTGCTTGTCTCTACACCACCATGGCTTAACTACACGCCAGAATTCTTCACATAACAGGTAGCTCCAAGAATAGCTAAATTTAAGGATTTTCTTTTTCTTTTGCTTTCATATATAATATCTTTCTCCCACATGGATTCTCTGGTGTCTCACTATAATATTATGTAGCAGAACCTTTCCATCAGTGAGAGAGGCAATGATTCTTCTATTAAACAGTTGCCTATTTTCACTAAATTCATAGGACTCAATTTCTCTGCAGAGTCTCTGTCAAGTGTCACTAAGACATGAAACTGTTAGTGAAGGACAGACAGACAGGAAGATAGAACAACTGGTGCGTTTTCTAGAACTCTTAAAAATAACCTCAGATCTCTCCAAGATCTCGTCACCCAAGCATAATTCTAGGAAAAACCACTTGCTAGAGCATCAGATAGAATAGTAGCAAATCTCTTTTCTTTACCTCTGAACAAAGCTGGATTTGACTTCCAGCAAGCCTGAGGAGTTCTTCAGCAATACATCCCTACTGCTTACACTGCAAGAGTGACAGTAGCAGGTATAGTTCTCATCACCACAACAGTTGTTCAACACACCAAACACAGCCATGCTGTAGTCTTGCAATGGTGTGGGCTACACAGGGTTCTTGTGTGGTGACCAAGAGTGATCATGGCAGTGGATGATGCTGTGGTTAAGCACCAAGGCTACTTTCCATTGTAGCAGCAATGAGACTGGATTTATGCAGTTACAGTGGGAAGACCACAGAAAGAGTGTTTCAGGGAGCATGAGATAGTTTGCCAGTCGCAAAGTAGTATTCTTACTTTTCCTTGCAGGATAAGGCAACAACTTTACAAGAATGCTGAACATACAATTCTTATGCTATGTTCTTACTTTTAAACCTCCACCTGCCTCCACTCCAAAAGCTTTTTATTTTCTCTTGCTTCTAGATCCTAAGCAGGGTTTTTTAAAAAAGTGTTTATTATGCAACCATCTTAGACAATGTTCCCACGACAGGGCTGATAGGGAGTGTGCTCAGTAATTGCAGCAACTTCACCACCCTGATAGTCCAGACTGGAGGGTCCCTTTGTGCAGCCCCCTGGTAGTCATTCCCTTTCTGTCAGTATCTGGACTCATCCCCAAGGGGCCAACAGCACATGGATATGCGACATGGAAAGCAGACAGGGTTTCATCAACTACTTACAAAAGGTTATAGATCACTGAGAACACTCCTGAGGACCTGTCCTGCTTTGGCATCGGTGTTGCAGAGTCAAATCTGCAAAGTCAGGGTAACCGAGTGATACCTTCAAGCACTGAATATTTGCTACTTTGAAGAAGATAATCCACTGCGAGGCAATCTGTAGTATTTATGAGTCTCTACCCACTTCAACAAGTATATATTTTTATTCTAGATAGATTTCTAGAATTTTGTACATAATTCTGGATATATATGTGCTGAGAGGTGCAGATTTTTCTTTGAATTTCTTTCAATAATGAGATCTGTTGAAATAGTTTCTGTGTCTCAATATCTCTTCTGCTGGAAATGAACACACGCTATACATTTAAGAAACTGTGGCTCACAAAGAAATTAATTTCAAAGAATACAGCTCTTTTTTTCTTATGGATCAGCTCTATTTATCAAATAGGTAATGTTACAATTGAAGATGTTTTAAGACTATGCCTGTTAAATAACTTCAGAACACAAGTTATAACGTGTCAAGTCTCTGCATATGGTCAAACTTTAAACAAATACGTAGCAGGATAACAACTCACAACGGAGTTAAATGTCCTGATTGTACATTTTTTCCTTGCATAAACTGCTAACGTTCTGGATTTTTTTTTCTTCACAAGGGCATGTCATTTTGCTAATGTATTTAACACCACCATTTGGTCCAATTTCCTCATGTCTCCTTTAATCAACACACAAACCACTACACAGGAGGAAAAGCATAGAGACTCATCACCTTCATTTCAGGGCCCTCAAGGAGACAATCTGTTATTTCTTTTGCTTTGAAAAACTGTATTTAGTGATGGGTGAAGAGACTGAATAATAACTTGCAGTGAGGCCTTCCCTGGAGTAGAGCAGAGTCCAGAACCATTGAGATAAATGCAGTTTAAAAAAAAAGTACAAAAAAATACATTGACTTTTTCTATTTTTAAATTTTAATCACAATTTTCTCTTGATTGTTATTTGCTTTCTTGCTTCTTTGAACTTTGTTTACCTCCTTTCCTTAATTATAAGTTTAATTTTTGCTCTCAGTCTTTTGACTGTCTCCATTTGCCTTAATTGAGATCTGTTTCCGGGAACCGTTTTTTTGAATGCAAGATGTATATTGTTCTTTGTCAGTTTTCTCTTTTTATGGAGTCCTCTCAGAGCAAGTATAATGATCAGTATAATGATCAAAATAGATTACCTTGCAAACCTCACCTGTTTATTGCATATTGTTTCAGCCATGATCAGATCAAGTCTTTATCACTATGAAAGGTGCCAGAAAAATCTGATGGTCCATCTTGACTTTTGACTTTAATACTTGAATCTTAAAAGATATTCTTTCCTATTTCAGTGGAGCACTACCTTATTATGCACTATGGAAAAAAAAATTCCAAACCCAGACCAATGAACAACCAACCAAATTCCATTGCAAAGTGATTGAAGTAAACAATTATTAAGGGAGATCAACGAATTACTGAAATTGTTTGGAACAACTTATTTTGCTGAGATAAACTAATGTTTCCTCAAAGACACCTTTCTTTGCAGGAAATACCATGATTGCTTTGAAAAATATGGGTGGTTTTCATCTAAAGTTAATAGAAAAAATATTATCCAGTCCAGATTAGACAGTTTAGTCAGAAGCCTGGAAGGAGATACACTTTTTGAAATCTTTGCTTTGTCTGACTCAGTAGGGATTTGATCTCAGTCGCTTCTACAAGATATGGATTTTTAATGTTCTTCAGGAGAGGGTCTCTTTTTATCTCTCTTGAGATGTTTAATAAGGGGAGAAATTTGAACCTAAATCACATCATGAGTGATTTTCTTTAACTATTCCAGAAATAAATCAGTATTTCTAGAAATTGTTTTCAAAGTAGGAATATGATTTCTTGCAAATAATGGCAAACCCCACTATTCACAGCATTTTGAGGCATTGCAAATGTGTCTTCTATGATTAGGAGAGGTGTGTTAAATTTTTACTCTCCCCTCCCCTGCTCCATTAACAATACATCTACAAGCACAAACGCGGCTTATATTATTCATTTTTTTTCTATAGTTTGTATTACACAAAAGAGGTTCCTACATGGTTTTCTTAGTGATATTTTCACCTCTTGGACTTTCAATTTCTCTTGTATTAGAATTTTACTGGCTGTAATGCTTCTGAAAGGCAGCTTCCAAATCCCTTTCTGAGTAATTGTAGAAACTATGTAGTGACAGTAACGATGCCTTTGTATGTATCCACCCACAGAATAGAAAGACCATACAACTTCTCTGGCCCATCTTAGCTTAACAGAGTATGAATACCTATATTCTCTAAGAAAATTAGGATAATAAAAATGTATTCTATGTAGTTGTCAGTATACTTGAAAATGACTGACTAGGAGGAAATTGTTATCTATTCAAAAAGGGAAAGATACTAAAATAGTAGACTGTTATTTGAACGTGTTACACTAATATGAATGCTAATTTCATATGATGAAAGCCATTTATGCTTTTGTAATTTCTGATTTTATATTCCATTTTAAGTTATATGTGTATTTGTGATGTTAAATTCCCCCACTATTTTAAACGAGGGGAAAATAAGCTCAACATTATGTTAGTTTTCATATATTAAGCTATCTCAGAAAATTATTTTGTTTTATGAGCACTGAATAGATGCAAATTTCACACAAAACTGGGTTCAAAGGAATGTTCACTGTTCTGTTATGCAAGATCATTGAGATCACATTAATCATGGGAATATACAAGAAAATAGTACCTGATTTTGTTATCTTTAATTAACTATCTGGGTGTTTGAAAGAACTTTAATAACACTACGGAAATTCTATCTGATAGTAATTACATATTTGTAAGAATGTTATCAGGATGATACCTTTTTAGGATGGTTCAATGACCTGACAGTGAGAGAATCTACTCTATAGAAGCTTCAACTCTACCTTTGGATATTGCCAAAATGAACAAATTTTGTTTAATTAAAGACTGTGAGCACTATTTGGTGCTTGCATACAAATGATTTGTCCAAAGTACTGTCCTGCCAAAGTAGATGTATGATATGCAATCTTCCATAAACACTCAGTAGCTGAACTGTAACTATTTTACATCCTCCTGATGGGCAGGGAAATTATCTGTGCCACTTTTTCTTGTTATTCCTACCCTCAGATTTCTCTTGGTTCTTCAGGTTGTTATGTATCAATGGAAGGTATAGCTGGAACTATTTACTAGATTTTAAAAAATGCATAGTTGTGACCTATGGCAAAGAAGATCTCGAAGGGATGGGCACTTTAATATTCACACATCGTTTCTAAGTCAAGACAACCTTTGGTGTGCAACTTTACTAACCTGAGGCTGTTGCATCGTCTACTTGAGCTGATTGATGACTCCCTTTCTGTTCATTCTAAATGGTATGGACACCTCAAAAGTAGTTTGGCATCCTTAGGAAAGGTCAGGAGTTTAACAAATTGTATTATTATACTACTTTGTCCTTAGTGGAGGTGACTGGACATGTATTTATCAAGACAGATAAGCAAGCATTAGCCTCCTATGATGCGCTCTAATTATGGTGTGTACAGCATGCAATCGTGACAACAATAGTGCATTTGGTATAATCAACCCATCCATGTCGGTCTCTGTTTAGCTATTCACCTAACGGTGGCTAAGTGATTTTAATTACAGTGTTTCTCTTGAAGTAGGTCATAGGTGCAAGGCAGACTTCTTTCCACACAACATTTAAAGGCATTTAGATTTTTTTTCTAGTAAAATGGAGGGAAGAGTGCACTTTATTGGTCCCATGGGAAAAGCTCTAGTGGATAATATCAGAAAGTGAAGAAAGTAATAATAGTCGCAAACAATACATTTAGGCTAAAACCCAGTAAATTTTTAACTGCCTCCGTAGTGAGATTCTGAACAGTTTTTTATTAGAAAAATCATATAAAATTAATAAACTATTATCAGGATTAACCCTGAATTTCTCAGGAGTTCCCTGAATGTGTTATTCTATGTCCAATCATAACTTATTTTTGAATGGGAAATTAACAGTCAGGAATTAAAATTTCCAACTAGTTTTATAGTTTACTCCTGCAATCATTGTTTTTTTTTCCTTTCCCTAATCACAGACATAATTTTTCAGTAGTTTGGATAATTTTCATCTACCTTTGATCAGAGTGAGCTCCTTCATCATGCATAAACTTATGTCAAAATTTAAAAAAAAAACAGATTTCAAATTCTCTTTGTCTCATGACTAATTTATACATTGCTGGCAGTGACTCATTTTTAAACAGAGAAATGTGTTACCCCAGAAATATGGTTTTGCTCCATGACTAGAGGACCTCCAAATAAAAAAGTTGTATTTTAGGTAGAAAATATTTCTGAAATTAATATTTCTGTAAATATTTTACACATTAAAGTGAAGAAAGATTTTCAAGTAGATGAACATTTTATTCAAGCAACTGCTTGTGATAAGTTTTTATTCAAGTAATTGTTGGACAAAAAGGTTTTATTTAACTCTTGTTAAAATTTGGCCTTCAGCTACCATAGAAATTTTTTGTGTGTGTACTTGTTGATTTATCTTTTGTAATTTGCTTCAGACCTTTTTTTTTTGCCTTTCTCTGCAATGAAATGTGGTGATTGGAATATCTTTCATGTTATCAAAGTATCACAGTATTGT
>VWPV01030674.1:0-17426 GCA_013389885.1 Geococcyx californianus | reverse complement strand
CCTGCAGTCCTTGATAAAAAGCCTCTCCCAGGGGGAATATTGTTTAACCCACAATATTCTTTAAACACCATCTGATCAGTCACTAACCTTTTTACAGTACCCAGCCTCTGCTAGACTATGGCTTGTTCATTGCTTTTTGGGAGCATCCAGCTTGGTCTCATCTCCATGGGTGGCTGCTTTGTGCCCTTGGTGTGTTATTTCAGAAAAATACAGAAGCAGCATCTTTAAACATAAACACTTTGTAGCTTACAGCATGGGAGTTCTTGGACCAGAGATAAGAGTCAAACTCTTCAACCAGCTTTAACTACTGAAGTCATGCAGGAAAGAACTTGTCAAAGACAGCTTCTTGTTTTCTGTGTCATAATGGCCACATGCTCCGTGGATTAAATACCATGAAGGTTGCTGAGAAAAAACAACTTTGTTCCTCCTAAAAACCAGAAGTTGGGCAACTTACATGTAAACTAGATCAGTTGCAAAATAAAGGTCACCAATACAAATGCTTAAAAAGTAGGCCATTTTACCAAATATAGATGTTAAAGCATCCTTGGAAAAGAAAATGAAACCTTGTGGCATGAAACCCTCCAAATAATGGTAAAACAAAGAATCCAACAGAAAATTCTTCCATATTTTTGCACCAAGGAACAAAGACCAGGACAAATCAACAGCTGAAAGGGTCTGAAAGTTGTCTTGCTTATGAGTCTCACACTTCCCAGTTCTCGCTCTGTCCTGTGCTGCACATCTCCCTGGTACCCCAAAGACAAACCCAGCCGGTGACTTGTTTCTTCTGGCCAATGACCCTGGCTTCTCACCATCCATCCACACAATTAGTATTAACAGTATGTTTTGAACATCTAAAAGATCTAAACTGCTCCCATCAGAATGAATGATGTTCCCTTGAGTGAAAGAGAACATCTAATTGTTAAAAATCCCAGTTGGTTTAAGATTGAACACTTTAAAGCATACTCAGAATCTAAATCAAAGAATTTGATTTAAAGAAATCATAATTTAGGCATCAATCTACCCAGACTCTTCAATGAGTTCTTTTTAATAGCTCTGACTTTTAATTAAAAGCAGAATCACATCAATGGGAATTGACACTGACGTTGGGTTTTGCAGACGCCTATCAAAGCCAAATCAAGCCATTCCTACTGCTCTCCCTGCAAGGCAGCGCTAATGCCATGTTTCTGTTTTCCAGAAGCCAGTGTATTTTAGAATCATAGAATCATGGAATGGTTTGGGTTGGAAGGAACCTTAAAGCCCATCCAGTTCCAATGCCCCTGCCACGAGCAAGGACGCCTCCCCTCAAACCAGGCTGCTCAAGACCTCATCCACCCTGGCCTTGAACACGTCCAGGGATGGGGCACCCACAACTCCCCTGGGCAACCTGTGCCAGAGCCTCACCAACCCTCATCGTGAAGAATTTTCTTCCTAATGTGTAATCTAAATCTTCCCCTTCCAATTTAAAGCCATTCCCCATCATCCTATCACTACAGGCCTTTGTAAAAAGCCCCTCCCCAGCTTTCCTGTAGCCCCTTCTGGGATTGGAAAGCTGCTCTAAGGTCTCCCCAGAGCCTTCTCCAGGCTGAACAACCTCAACTCTCTCAGCCTGTCCTTGTAGCAGAGGTGCTCCAGCTCTTTGCTCATATTTGTGACCTCCTCTGGACCCACTCAAACAGTTCTATATCCTTCTTATGCTGGAGATCCCAGAACTAGACACAGTACTCACATTTTTTCCTATCCTGTAGAAAAGCTTTTACTTCAGATACTTTTGCTTTCTGTTTAACCTGCACAGATGATATTTTGCACTTGGGATGAGCTGAGAGAGGTAAGTACCTAAGGAAAAGTGCAAGGTCTTCCTTCTCAATCAATTAATAAAAAGAGGTGTACAATGAAATAATTCAGTTGGAGATGCTGACAGGCGGAGGGCAGGTTGTTCCTTTCAAAAGGAACGGTCTGGCTCATGGTGAACAGAAGCAGCAAGTGAGTTCACGACATTTTTTCCTTTCAGCACAGGCAGCACATGGATCTGTTAAAACGAGTCCAGAGGAGGGCTCGATCTTGCCTATGAGGACAGGCTGAGAGTTGGTCTTGTTCAGCCTGGAGAAGAGAAGGCTCTGGGGAGACATTAGAGCAGCCTTACAGTACCTGAAGGGGCTACAGGAAAGCTGAGGAGGGGCTCTTTATCAGGGAGTGCAGGGACAGGATGAGGGGGGAATGGTTTTAAGCTGAAAGAGGGGAGATTGAGATGAGATCTTAGGAAGAAATGTTTTCCTGTGAGGGTGATGAGGCACTGGTACAGGTTGCACAGGGAAGCTGTGGCTACCCCATCCCTGGAGGTGTTCCAGGCCAGGCTGGATGGGGCTTTGAGGAACCTGATCCAGTGGGAGGTGTCTCTGCCCATGGCAGGAGGGATGGGACTGAGTGCACATTAAGTCCCCTTCCAACCCAAACCATTCCATGATTCAATGATTTGAGGACAGCTTCAGTGCTGCAGATGTCACCCGAGACTCCTGGTGTGGTTGGGAGCTGAGCTGCCTCGCTGTGACCCAGAGGGCTGGGCTGGCAGGTGAAGAGCAGAAAATTCATTTCCTGTGACTGCTCGTTTGAGGAAACGAATCTTCCTGATGTGTAACGTTTGTCTGAGCTCTCAGACAGCAGTCCTGAGCCCCTCCAGATAATTTGCTTTTTGCTCAGATTTAACTCTTTCCCTCCAGATCCCTGAAGCTGACACTTCTGAGTCATGATGTTCCACCATCGGCCTTACCGAGTCTATAATCTAAGAGTTCATCTTTGGGGTGAAGCAATTGAGACACCAGACACAGCAGCAAGTGTCTGCTCAATGCCCATCACTTCTTTCTGCTGCGCATCTCTCAACACACCTCTCCAAGTCTCCTTGCACAGATTAAAATGCCCCAACGCAACTTGGATCCTGACCAACTGCTCTCTTAAACAAGTCAAGGCAGCTTCAACAGGTACTCAAATCATTTTTCCTGCTCTCTCCTCTCCAGAACCAGAGGACAGTCTTAAAAAGGGTCTGTAGCAACAGGACAAGGGATGATGATTTTAAACTAAAAGAGGAGATTTAGACCAGATATAAGGAGGAAATTTGTTAGAATGAGGTTGGTGAGGCAGTGGCATGGGTTGCCCAGAGAGGTGGCTGGTGCCCCATTCCTGGAAATATTCAAGGTCAATAGGACAATAGGAAAAATTTATTCACTGAAAAGACTCTCAGTCCCTGGCAGAGGCTGCCCAGGGAGGTGATAGAGTCCCCATCCCTGCAGGTGTTTAAAAGACAGGTAGATGTGTTTCTCAGCGATCTGGTTAGTAAGTGGATATTTATGGTTGGACTCAATGATCTAAAAGGTCTTTTCCAACCAGATGATTCTATGATTCTAGACCTGTTTCCCTCTGCTCCTGCAGACCTCTCACATCCCCTCGACTTTTCTCAGTAAGGAGGAACACTGCCCATGACCACATGCAATAACTAAACCCAAATGGACTGCAGATGCAGAGACTTTCCTGCTCATTCACGCTTGTATCTCAGAAGCTCAGATGTTGGTTTACATGCCATAATACCCACTGATCATGGGTAGAACAGCAGCATTTAATCCTCAAAACTACTGAGTCTCAAATACAAAGCTTTTTGCAAAAACTAATGCACTTATGTACGTGGTTTCCTTGGCAGCATGGTCTTGTTCACAGGACCTTGTTGACTTCTCCAGCTCCCTTACAAGACTGGAAGCAGTCCACATTACCATGTTTTTCCCCTTTATTTTTTCTTTTATCTTTTTTTTTTTTTTTTAAGGACCAGATCAAGTTGAATTTCTAAGCTACAAACTTCCTCCAGAATTACAGCAGCTTGATCTTACGGTTCCTCTAAGCTCAACCCAAGGTAAAACCTCAGGTCACCAAAAACATCTGCTAAGCCAGGCACAGTCAAGCCAATACGCTGTAGCAACAAGGTACTTTGCAGTGGGGAGAGGAGAATGCCACAAAGAAGTGAAACATTGCTTTATTGTAGTATAAACTCCATCTTCATTTCAAGCTCTAAAGAGCTTAATCCCTCTCTCCACCTCTTCCAAGAGCTCCTTGACCTTGCTGAATTGCTCATTGAGGCACAAGCACCACATCAAATGGAAGCAGAACTTGGCCAAGCTGCAATCACAAAATCATTAAGGTTGGAGAAGACCTCCAAGATCATTCAGTCCAACTGCCAGACCAACACCACCATGCTTACTAAACTATATCCCCATGTGTCACACAAACATGCTTTCTGAACACCTCCAGGGACGGTGACTCCATCACTTCCCTGGGAAGCCTCTTCCAATGCTTCATCACTCTTTCAGTGAAGATTTTTTTGCTAATATCCCACCTAAACCTCCCCTGGCACAACTTGAGGCCATTTTCTTATGTCCTATCACTTGTTACTTGGCAGAAGAGACCCAGCACCCACCTCCTTACAACCTCCTTTTAGGTAGTTGCGAAGTTGTTTGCTCACACTCAGCTTCCATCACCACAGATGCTCTCTGCAGCACTAAAACCCTAAGGATTACAGTACTTGTTCCCCCAAATACCATACTTTTCACCCGGTACACCACCCTCTTGCTGCATGACACCAGGGTCAACTCACACACTAGGCAGAAGCACCTGGGCAACAGAGAAAGGGATGAGTGAGAAGGGTGTTCCAAAACACATCAGTGTCAACAAAATGCATTTAAAAAGCAAGTCTGGGAATTAAATTCAATTGGCAGGACTCAAACAATAGCTAGTTTCCCTTTAAACTGTCCTCCTCCAGATAACCCTTCCATGCTCCCCGAGAAATAATTTACCTCCTTCCCCAGTGAGATCATCCCTCAGCTCCGTGGGTACCAACTGTCCTCTCTCTCTCTCTCTCAGTGTTATTTGGATGAAGTTCAGACCAACTGCATGAACTTGTAAGACTGATAACGCATTTTGTCTTGAAACTGGAGGTTTTACGCATCAAAAGCTTGTCTGCCTCTCCCCAACTGCAGTACCGATACCTGCTACCTCCCCAAACTGCTACCCGATACTGTTCCCCATGAAGCAACTCTACTTTGGACCATCACGTGTAAGGCATAGCAGGACTTGGAAATACTCTGCTCTCCCAGGAAATAATTAATTATTCCAGCCTGCTTTACCCCCTCTGTGTACACTCACACATGAAAACAAACCTAAACAGCAGCTTGTCCTCAGAATGACTCTGTGTGAAAAGGGAACAGGTCCCTAACCAAGCCCCAGTGGTTCCTCACCGCAAGCAGATCACACACGTGTATAATAGAAGTATAACAAATCCGCCTAACCACCGGCTGGAACTGAGAGAGGTCCATGCACCACTTGCCAAATTCCCATAGCACATGTAATTTTTGGGTTTTGCTTTTTAATCACTGTATGAGCCACAGAAGACTTAGACAGCAATGTTAAAGGCAAAGTCACTGGTCAAGAGAGAGAGGAAAATACCAGCACTGGTGCCAGCCCGAGGACAGGAGATTTCCATGCTTTGCTCTTGGAGAGAGGGTTGATATATTTGTTTTTACTTTCAGCAGGGAACGTCAAAGATTTGGACTATGTGTTACTTAAGTAACACCATGAAAATCGAGTTCTGGAAAAGGAGAGATGAAAATTTAGTGGTGTGAGTAACCACTAACCTATCTACCGATCACTGACCTTCATCTTGCTGACCAAATGCATTTCTGAAATGTGGATGTCATTTACAGCACATGGTAAGGTCTTGGGGTAAGAAACCTATCGGGTGCAAATCTGTAATGCTTTTGATTTCTGCCACCTGGGACCAGATGCTCTCCTCCAGCACCTCCAACCTCATTGTCTTCTGTTTCTAGTACCATGAAAATATGGTCAGAAAGGCACCCTAGATCTGCCACTAAAGCCATTGCACTTGTGTCTCTAGCAATAATCCCAAGCGTGGGTGATCTCATTTTCTCTCCTCATCTTACTTAGCAGGAATTTCTGCCATCAGGTCTACCCCAGGTTTTGAATAATCTCTAGTGGCCACTGATGGAAGCCTCCTGTGCTACTGTGAAGTCAAAGCTGGGGTTGCAAAAGACCTTTCATATGTTCTTCTTCTTTGCTTTCCAGCATCAAAAAGTAAGGATCTGCTTTTCTCTTCTCTGAAATGGTGAGGACAGGGGATGAAAAGCTAACGTTAGCAGGAAGGATGTCCTGACAAAGCAGGAATAGGCACTACCGATTGAAACCAAAGGCAACTTCACGCCTATCCTTCCTTCAGAGGCACCTCCCAGCTCCCAGTAATGATGAAGGAGCCCAAACATTGTGCCTTCCGCATCTTCATTTCCTCGACTTGTCATCTCCTCTGATTGCTCTGAGCAGCAGTAAAACTTTCCAATGGCAAGGAACTTGCCTCCACATCTGTTACACAATATTGATCAACCAGTGCAAAGCAGATTTGGCTGGAGCTAGGAAGCATTACTTGCCCAGAAAAAGATTCCCTTTGAGCTGTAAAAATACTCACTTAAATCATATTATCTGCTCAACTTGAAGGATCTATTCTTTTGAAGGAGACATGGATCAACTCAATCCTTTTGTGGGACCAAATATAAATGAAGCAGAGAAGTGCATGAAGCCATCACAGAATCACAGAATGGTTGGAAGGAACCTCTGGAGGTCATAAAAAACACCCTGTCTGCTAAAGCAAGGTCACCTCCAGCAGGTTGCAATGGAATACATCCAGGCAGAGTCTGAGTATCTCCTGAGAAGGAGACTCCATACCCGCCCTGGGAAGCCTATTCCAGTGCTCCGTCATCCTCACAGGGAAGTTATCACTTGTGTTCAGGTGGAATTTCCTGCGCTCCAGTTTGTGCCCGTTGCCCCTTGTCCTCTTGCTGGGCACCACTGAACAGAGTCTGGTCCCATCCTCAGCACCTGTCCCTTAGATATTGATCAGAATTGATAAGGTCCCCTCTCAGGCTTCTTTTCTCCAGGCTGAATAGACCCAGCTCACTCAGCCTTTCTTCATAAGAAAACTCCTCCAGTCCCCTCATCATCTTCATAGCCTCTGCTGGACTCTCTCCTGTCTTTCCTTGTCTTTCTTGAGCTGGGGAACCCAGAACTGGACACAGGACTCCAAATGGGGCCCAAGTAGGGCAGAGCAAATGGGGAGGAGAACCTTCCCTGACCTGCTGGTCACTCTCTTCTTTCTTGATGTACCCCAGGATTCCACTGGTCTGAGGGCACACTGCTGCCTCATGGTTGGTCTGTTGTCCACC
The DNA here is from genome assembly GCA_013389885.1 of Geococcyx californianus. Classification (NCBI taxonomy): domain Eukaryota; kingdom Metazoa; phylum Chordata; class Aves; order Cuculiformes; family Neomorphidae; genus Geococcyx; species Geococcyx californianus. The sequence goes on along the minus strand of VWPV01030674.1, from coordinate 10,164 downwards.
AGGACACCCAGGTTCTTCTCCACAGAGTTCCTTTCCTGTGCTTAGCTGTAATTAGCACTGTTTGATCTCAGTGGAGACTTTAAATTTTAGTAAGGAAACACCCAGGCTGCTACACCCTGCCGAACAAGGGTTGGCCAACGTCTTTTTGAGGCAACCACCAGTTTAGTGCAGTTTCCCATCTGACTCCGTTGATAGGTACATCAGTTGTTGGTATTGTTTCTTCAGGACTGAATTTCAATAAAAATCACATCTCAGAAGGACGCATGAGCAGTCAACGTCTGCACTGATGGTTACACTGAATTAACATAAAAATGAGGTCTTCCTAAACACCTGCAAGAAGAAACCTGCTTGAAGAACAAGCTACCGGAAAACAAAATAAATTACTCTCCAGGGAGGCAGTTGTCAGAAATAAGATGGAGGCTGGATGTGTTTATTTATACACAGCAGCTCCAGGTATGAGTTGCAGGTCCCAACACGCCGCCCGGTGTGGTTTCTGTAAGTAGTTATCTCCTTCATGGCCCCAGCCTGCAGTCAGTTTTAACAGCAAACACTGGAGGCGTGTGTTTCAAACTGGTGGTTTGTGAAATGGGTCACACACATCCCAGGGTATCTTTAGCAGGCCAGGAGGTCAGCCCACACCAGTGACATCAAATTCAATGTAGGAGTTTGAAGCTTCATAGGAAAGAGGTGGGCAGAAGTGCCTATGGGACTTAGAAGCACCAGTAACGTGTGATTTCTAGTCTTGGGGCAACCTCTGTGTTTCCTAAAAGCCCTTCAAGGCTCAGCCTGCACATCAACGAATGCAAAAATCCAACAGCAATCTTTAAAGGTCTGAGAAGGACAACAGCTTTTACTGAAACTAAAGAGGCATACCTTCCAAACGGGGGCAAAAGTACTTCTTGGCTTGGTCACTATCTGATGCAAAAGCCACCAGGGTGAACTGCAGGACTGGGATGGGGCCTGACTGTCACCTCCTCTTTGCTTCTCCTGCAGTTTGGTCACAAGTGTGTCCACACAGAAGATCAAGCTATGGCACTAATGTGCGTTTTGAAGAACAATCCTCAAGAAAGAGGGTGCAGGATCTGATCCAGAGCTGGTGCCTCTGTGCATCCTTCCCTATCTGTGCTGGAGGAGATAAAGCTGCACAGCAGCAACAGCACTCTGACAACAAATTCAATTTCATGTTAATACGGGAACGCATAACAGAAGAACGAGCCAACCACAATTACTGGCTCTTATCTCGCAGGAAAGATCTTTCAGTTATTGTGGGTAGTGCCGAAAACAACAGGTCGGTGATCAGCATTGCTGGAACTGGTGAGAAGGAAACCACTCATGTTAAACTCCTCTGCAGGGCATGTTGGTTTGGCTCCCACCTCCCAAAAGATGTTGGCAAAGCAGCTGGAAAAGGCATAGGGCAGGATATGGATGGTCCAAAAGTAATGAATGGGTTTGGATGGACTTGGTTGAAACAAGATATGTGGTTTTAGCACTCACCCTTTGGACAAAACATGGCACTCAGCTCAGCGCTGCACCAATATCGGTATGACTGTCACCTCCATGCTTGGATGGTTGTCTGCCTGTCTGAGTAGCTCACTGTAACCCTGTACACATCTCCAATCACACGCACAACCATAACCTGCTCAAAACACCCACTGGTGCCAGGACAGACATACAGCGTGAATGGTGTCTGCATCCACTGGCAATTATCAGTCAGCCTATCCGGCAATGTTACCACAGAATCATTCCACCATGGACTGGTTTGGGTTGGAAGGGACTTTAAAACCCATCCAGTTCCAAACTCCCTGCCATGGGGGCATCAGGTTGCTCAAAGCCCCATCCAACCTGGCCTTGAAGACCGCATCCACAACTTCTATGTGCACCCTTTGCCAGTGCCTCTCTATCCTCACAGAAAAACATTTCTTCCTAATACCTGATCTAAATCTCCAGTCTTTCAACTTAAGATCATTCCCATTCGTCCTGTCTCTTCATTCCCTGATTAAGAGCACCTCCCCAGCTTTCCTGTAGCCCCCTTTCAATACTGGGAGGCTGCTCTAAGGTCTCCCCAGAGCCTTTTCTTCTGCAGGCTGAGCAACCCCATCTCTCTCAGTTTCTCACCTTGTATGGTGCAATGCTGTCTACAGATGCTACGAGATTTAGTCAAATGTTAAGTGAAGGTGACAGTCGTAAGCAACCACGTAGAACTTCTGAAAGCTAGTTTTAAGTTACCCATACTTCAAGTGATTCTTTCATTACTCTTCCTACTCCTATGAGACACTGTAATTTGAAATATTGGATAATTTGAGCCTGCAGCTTGAAGGTTTCTTCAAAAAGGCAGCTTCTTGCTTTTTGTAGACAGACTGATGACACTGTAGCTAATTTGCTTAATTAGCAATTTACAGAAAGATCTCTCTACGAGAAAACGAAACCCTTCAAATGAAATGCTTTAAGTGCAGAATCAAGAGACCATCCATAATGATTGTTTACTCCCAACTTCTACATATTTTTGGGCCACACTATTTCAATTAGTAGCTTCTCCAATCGATCATCGCAGTCCACAAGCCCAACCATATCCTGGGCTGCATCACATGAAGAATGACCAGCAGGGCAAGGGAGGGAATTCTCCCCCTTTGCTCCACTCATGAGATCCCACCTGGAGTCCTGTGTCTGGTTCTGCAATCCCCAACATAAGAAGGATACGAAACTGTTGGAACGAGTCCAGAGGAGGGCTATGAAGATGATCTGAGGGCTGGAGCCCCTCTGCTGTGAGGGCAGGCTGAGAGAGTTGGGCTTGTTCAGCCTGGAAGAGAGAAGGCTCGGGGAGACCTCATAGCAGCCTTCCAGTACCTGAAGGGGCTACAGAAAAGCTGGGGAGGAGCTTTTTACAAGGATCTGTAGTGACAGGATGAGGGAGAATAGCTTTAAATTGTAAAAGGGAAGATATAGATTGGACATTAGAAAGAAATTCTTCTCTATGAGCGTGGTGAGGCACTGGCACAGGTTGCCCAGGGAAGTTGTGGATGCCCCATTCTTGGAAGTGTTCAAGGCCAGGTTGGATGGAGTCTTGAGCAGCCTGCTCTGGTGGGAGGTGTCCCTGTCCGTGGCAGGGGGTTGGAACTGGATGGGTTTTAAGGTCTTTTCTGACTCAAACCACTCTATGATTCTATGATTCTAAATACAAATTCAAATTCCACAAAAGGCCAAGTGCAATTGTCCCAACTCCTCCCATAAGGGGAATTTTTAAAAAATTACACTAGAACAAGATAAAAAGAAGTCAGCACATAAAATAAACCCACATAGCCAGTTGTCGTCACACAGCTCAGGAGTTTTCCTCTTAATTTCTGTAGCTTTGTCCTACTGCTCCGTCATTACTCCCCCAAGCACTTGGCTTTTGCTGACCACTGTATGCAGGCACACAAATCCTTCTAACGGGTGCTCTGACACTCTGGAACACGGGGAGAAGGCTTGCACAGATGTTCATTTTGTAAGAAACAATAATTCATGCAAATCCCTGCTCCGAGCAAATTCCACAGCAGTGCATCTTATCACAAGCCAAACAAAAAGCACAAATACGTTCGAGAACTGTAAACCTGTATTAAAAGAATTTGTTCTTGTTACAGCTTGAATTTCCCCCTCTCCCTCCAACTGCTCAGCCAGTAACCTGCCCACTGACACCAAGCAGGAACCCAACAACTCATTCCACTTGTGCCAATAAGCAGCATAAACTCCAACTGCAATCCAAAGCAAAGCCTGTGTTACACTGCTATGATGGAGGTCCCCATGTTCACCCATGATGCTTTCCTAGATGATTAAACTCCAATAAATGCAAGAACAAAGTGCCCTCCATGATATTTGTCTCACCACACATCTCACAAGGCTCCAAATATATTTGCACATTGCAGAGACAGGTCCACCACCTTTTTGAAGCTGTGAATTGAAATGCTATGTGTGTGTAGAGCAAAGCCTAGAATTGCATAGGGTCTTCTTGCCTGAGAAAAGTCAAGACAGCTTTTTGAGCTTTTCTGAATCCAAGGGGAAAGAAAGACTCACATTTCCATATGGCATCTGCAGTGCAGACCCTCCTTCCTACTGCAACAGGAGGCAGAGACCAGCAGTGACCAATGTACCCTCGATGACGCTGCCAAGCACAACAGCCGTGGCAGAATCATGGAACAGTTTGGTTTGGAAGGCAACTCAAAGCCCATCCAGTTTGAACTCTGCCACAACTTCTCTGGGCATCCTGTGCTACTGCCTCACACTCTCAAGACAAGAATCCAGATATTAAGGTATCATAGAAACTACTTATAAATACATTTAACTCTGTACACATTTGCATTTTCTTTTCCAAGTTTGCCCAATAGTTCAGTGCTTTTAACTTGAGGGCTTTTCCTCCATTTCATTAAACAAGAATTGAGTTCTCTCTTGCCACATTTGGAGATGGACCAGCTTTCCACAGAAGCTCAAGACGATGAAAATAAACTAATAAAATATATTTTTAGGGTTGGGTTTTGGGGTTTTTTTTGAAATGACAAGTTAGAACTCGAATTCCAACTCAACCACCACATTTCAGCAGAACAAAAAAATCCCTGTGCTAAGTGCTCTCAAATAAGAGTCGTGCCGGTTCCAACTCCACACCAACAGAGACCTTATTATCCTTTGGGGCAGGAAGTCAGATTTTTTCCACTTAGTTACATTCCCAGGTAGTTCTTAAATAAGATTTCCCTTCCCTCTGTGTTTAAAGGGACACTTTAACACAATTTAATGTCTTGGCCATGTGATGCCATCGTTGTGTGCTGAAGCCTAAAATAGAGCAATGAGTCCCTGGCCACCAGTTACTGCGATTTTATTTCAAGGATATGACAAACACCAATACACCAAAATTAACAACGTTTCTTCCTACCTTAATTATTGTAAGTAAATCGTCCACCTGCACGTCATTAGGAGCCCATAAAAGTTCTTCCAGTGGTGTTCCCTGCAAACAAACCAAAAGACAAGATTTTAAACCAAAAAGCTAAAATTCAGAAACATCTTAGAAAACTAGTGTATTTACTGCGGTCAGCAAGGCAATCTCACTTCATTTCAGTGATATATAAAATGCAGTTTTTCGTTATTGGTCAACCTAGAGTTGAGAACTGGAATAACAAAAATAATTTTCAATACAGAAAGCAAAATTGTGGCAGTTTCCAGGGTTAAAAGTGGTTTTGGGCAGAGGCAGCAGCAGTGATCACAGCTCAGCAGCAGTGGTGACAAATGGGAAGGAGATTCTGATGCTCACAGCTTTGCTTGATACGTGCACTGCTGTCTGTGCATCTTGTGTCCAATGTGAAGTAAAGCAGGAGGGTTCTCAGCCAGAAAAAGGTGATTTTTATCATAGTAAAGGCACTGTATTCACTGTGGGCTCCTATGAGTGTGTATTTACCCAGAAACAAGTGGCTGAGGCACTTGAAGAAGTGATTCCATCTATGTTCATTCGTTCTCATCCAAAGGGAGGGGGCCACAACGCCACAGAGTGGTCACCAGGACTTCTGATGGCCATATCCCAGTGGCAGAGCCACCAATAGACTTTCCCAAGCCCAAACCTCTCTGGATATCGGCTTTGGCTGTACGGACAAGTGCAACCCTAAAGTGAATAGGCTGAAGCTTGTCCCTGCAGTTCAGGTGACCTGCAGTGATGTTTGTGATGTTCTCACACATCTGCATAGACCAGCTTCTCTCCTCACCAGCTCTTGGATGTGGATTCCTCACTCCACCAGCAGAGTCACACCTCACAGACTCATTGTTTATTTGCCTATTCAAGACTTTTTGGTTAATCCTCACTTTTAGAGGACAAGACAAATTGCTCCCATTCTCTCCATCTCTGTTCTCCCTCTCAAAATATTTTTATTTACATCAGCTTTGTGGCAAAAGTGGGCTCTTTGCAGGAGTTTGCAGAACCAATCCCTCCTTTCACTTAATCCCACCTTCTGGCCTGATGCTATAAAGTATGAAATTAGAGACCTGAGGCATTTTTAGACTTAAGAGTTGAATATATTTAACCAAATTAATATTTTTTTCCTATATCAACAACTTATCTCCCCAGCCTCGGGTAGGACGTGACCCAACCATCTGCTCTGCCGATGCCAAGAATCTGTGGAGCTCAGACATAATCCCTGGGTGATTTCCTCGCTGCTTTTCATCCTACTCAAGTGTGGACTCGAGCACTTGTTTAATTAGAGAAGTCTCAGCACTTCAATCAGATGGGCTGATTTTTAATACCACAGAGAAGAAAAAGTCTGATTTAGTTGAATGTGACAGAACCAGGAGCTTCAAAGCAACGAGACCTGGAGATCACTTTTGCCCTCAAGTCTGCCAGAATCTCTGCTTTACCCGAGCAGACCACCAGCAGCCAGTGGCTTCCACTTTAACAGAAGCTGAGAGACAGCAGATTAAAAAGCCATTGGAACGGGCAGAGAGCAGGACAACTGGGTTGCTTGCCTGGTATTTCTTTTTGTAGGCAATGGGAGAATGGCTGAAGCATCTGCTTTCTCTTGACTCTGGCTCAAAGCAAGCAATCCACGGTTGTGCCAAACTCTCTGGTTCCCTCAAACAACTTCAGTTTTCTTCCTTATGATCCAGTGTTTCCCAACACATCCCAGCAACACTGCTATCCCAGAGCAGAGGAGTTTGGGGGCTGCAGAAATGCAGCCCAGCCTTCAGCCTGTCCTCTCCTCCCTGTGCAATGGGAATGAGATTTCTTCGCTAATGTGCATTTAAAACAAAGGGGTAAATTTTATGGAATCAAGTCAGGAAGGTGGTGCAAGCTGTCAGCATTCTCATGGTCAATATATTCCTTCCGTCGCAAAGCTGCTGGATTCAAAACTTAGCCTTGGACAGGACTGAGAACTCCAAGAAAACCTGGAAGACTTTGCATTCGCCTCCAGCTTGTGAAAGCCTTGATGGAACGAAGGAGACCTCTTCCCTGCCATCATTAGCAGAGTTAAAAGGGAATGAGCAATGAAGCTGAGCTCTTACAAAGCCTGGCACAAGACACATGCAGTGTAGGCTCACAACTGCTTCCAGGGTGAGGCCAACATCTCGCTAAACGAGAAATGTACACTGGAAGGTAATGAATAAAAGTGAATGCAAACACAGAATGAAAACAAAAGAGCTTAGAAAAGCTTATAAAGTCAACGCAACACATTTGAATGGGTTTTAGAGCAGGCTGTGTCTTCATGGATTCATAGAGTAATAGAATGGTTTGGGCTGGAAGAACCTTAAAGAACATTCAGTTCCAACCCCCCCTGCCATGGGCAGGGACACCTCCCAGCAGACCAGGCTGCTCAAAGTCCCATCCAACCTAGCCCTGAACACNCCCTCCAGTATGGAAGAGCAAAAACATCTGATGATACAAATGCTTACAAGAACACCTCACATCCACATCTGTTCTTAGAAATCAATCATCGGGTCTGCATGCAGAGGAAACACGGTTGCCAAAGAGTAAACGTATGACAGAATGAAAGGAGGTGGTGTGTCCCACATTCGGCTGTTTCAGCCTTTCCACTCATCTGCCGTGCCCTAATAACCCTGGTGTCCCCCAACATGCCACCATGGTAATCCACTTGCCAGACAATCCTCCAAAACCGTGGCATCCTAAAGAGAGTGTATTCCACATGGAAACAGTATGATTAATATTCATAATTATTATTTCTGTATGTAAGGTCGCCATATGCACTCGCAGCTGAGAGAGTCAACGATGTTCTGGGCTGCATCAAAGAAGTGTGGCCAGCAGGGCGAGGGAGGGGATTCTACTCCTCTCTAGTGAAACTCCACCTGGAGTCTTGTGTTCAGTTCTGGAATCCTCAAAATAAGGATATGGAACTGTTGGAACAAGTCCGGAGGAGGCCACGAAGATGCTCAGAGGGCTGGAGCAACTCTCATACAAGAACAGGCTGAGAGAGTTGGGAGTTGTTCAGCCTGTAGAAGAGAACACTATTGTGAGACATTATAGCAGCCTTCCAGTACTTGAAGGGGTTCCAGGAAAGCTGGGGAGAGGCTCTTTATCAGGGAGTACAGGGATAGGATGAGGGGGAATGGTTTTCAGGTGAAAGAGGGGAGATTGAGATGAGCTATTACGAAGAAATGTTTTCCTGTTCAGGGTAGTGAGACACTGGCACAGGTTGCCTAGGGAGGTTGTGGCTGCCCCATCCCTGGAAATGTTCAAGGCCAGGTTGGATGGGGCTTTGAGCAACCTGATCCAGTGGGAGGTGTCCCTGCCCATGGCAGGGGGGTTGAAACTGGCAGGGCTTGAGTTAATACCAAGGGAAAGTTCATACCTCAAAAAATAACAGAAGCGGCTTATCTCCCAGAAACTGAGAGCCCTAAAACCACAGCTCTACCACCAGCTTCCCATCAACAAACCGGAAAATGCTAACAGTGAGTCATGTGCTTGGGAGTGAACAGCGGAGGCCTGACACCTCAGCTGGGGTCAGAGCCCTGTCACGAGTTACAAAGAACTGTAGGACATTCCCTCCCTGCAAACACAATCATCACCTACAAAAATATGGAGAGGACTATGATAAAAGTGCCATTCCTTGGTGTTAGTTCTCTCCTAGAACAGCTCAAGCAGAAGCTCAATGATGATGATGATAGGAGAGCCCAGACCCACGACAAAGCCTCGTGTTCAGTTTCAAGCACCACACAAAGCGGCTAAGCCTGTGTGGCCAGGTTGTGTCGCTCTCTGCAGCAAAGGCGCACATGAGAGCCATGGTAATGACTACAACGGTGGACATGGTGGACCAGCGGGCATCCAAAGCGAGAATTTGACTCAAGCTAAATAGTTCTGTGCTGGATCATCCTACTCACTATGGAACAACTTTATAGCACAGCACCATTTATTTTATAAAATTGAGGAAGACAAGCTCACAAACAAAGAGGTCTCTTTTGGAAGAACCCCTCTGAGAAAGTGCTTTAGGTCTGTGAATTGAGACCATTGATGGTATAAAATGTTACACACAATGATGGTCAAGATCTGGAGTTGGCAAAAGTGCCTACAGTTATAGGATTTCTCCATCTTATTAAAATAATTAAAACAGAAGTAATGTAGGTATTAGTCAGCCAGACAGCTCCAAATCCCACCGTCTGCGTAATCCACCTGAAAGCCAAGTGTATCAGGGCAAATTAAAGCTATCTTTAATCCATGCAAATCTCAGCACGAAAATCCTTTATTCTCTTATCTCCTGCCATGAGCTTAGTCCTGCCCCGCACCCTTTTGTGCTGCCAGAGCTGTGGGGGCAAAACAACACAAAGGTCCGTCACAAAGCTCCATGGTTTAGTGACACAGAGGACAAATCTGGACCTTGCAAGCATTTTAGGGTGGACACAGCTTTAGGTTTGTGTGATTGAGCTGAGACTGAACCCTGTTCCACACGTGCTTGGTTTAATCTTATGTATCGACACACATAAATTAGGGCAATTTGTGCATAAATTAGGCAGTGTCATTATGCTAATTGGGATGGAATGATTGTGCCGAGCATGTTTGCAATCTGCCACAATCCTCTGGGACAGCACCAGGAGCAAGCTGAAGCATCTGAAATGGTTGCATCTTCACATCGACCCAGAGGAAGACTAAATAAGAAGGGGCAAGGAGACTTGCTGGGATTTCCTTCATCTGAAATGCTGGCATATTCCTTCAGCACAGAAGGGACATGGATCAGGTCCAGAAGTGGCCATGGAGGTGATCAGAGGGCTGGAGCACCTCCCATACAAGGACAGGTTGAGAGAGTTGGGCTTGTTCAGCCTGCAGAAAAGAAGCCTGCGGGGAGACCTTAGAGTAGCCTTCCAGTACTGAAAGGGGGCTACAGGAAAGCTGGGGACTCAGATCCCTTGCACTTTGCTTTGTAAAATCTAACACAAAGAAATAAGTTGTACTCACAAAAATCAGAGCCTCTTCCAATCCCCACCTGAATCGCAACAGAGGTTGGGATGCTCGCCAGGATCAGGGCTGTACCATAGAGTGCCCCTGATGATCCCTGCACTAAAAGAAACTAACCCCCTAAATCTCACCAACAGAATAAACAAGGATAATGGAGAAACAAACAAACTGCAAAGTGACAGCTTCTCTCTTTGGCATTCAGTTAAATACACAAGTAAGCCTACCCAGTCTAGAAAGCTATCATAGAATCACAGAAC
>VWPV01030673.1:47733-105489 GCA_013389885.1 Geococcyx californianus | reverse complement strand
AAGAATTTCTTCCTACTGTCTGAATTTCTTCCTAATGTGTAAATCTCAGGGAGATCATAGAACAATAGAATCAATGAAGTTGGAAAAGACCTCTAAGATCATCCAGTCCAGCCATCAGCCTGACACCACTATGCCTACTAAAACAAGTCCAAAACTGTCACATCTTTTGAACACCTCCAAGGATGGACACTCCACCACTTCCCTGCTCAGCCTGTTCCAATGCCCATTTCTGCCCAGAGAAGCTCAAGCGGGGCACAGCCATGGAGTGGCTGCACTCACTGTAATTCAGGGCTCATCTGTAACTATTACACACAAAGTAGTTACATATCCATGAGCAGGGCCACCTTTCACTGGATCAGGTTGCTCAAAGCCCCATCCAACCTGGCCTTGAACGCTTCCAGGGATAGGGCATCCATGACTTCTCTGATCAATCTCTGGCAGTGCCTCACCAACCTCACACAAAAAAATTTCTCCCTAGTATCTAATCTAAATCTCCCATCTTTCAGCTCAAAACCATTCCACCTTGCCCTGTCACCGCACTCCCTGATAAAGAGACCCTCCCCGGCATTTCTTTAAGCACTGCTATAAGATCTCCCTGGAGCCTTCTCTTCTCCAGGCTAAATTAGCCCGACTACTCTCAGCCTGTCCCTGTATGGGAGCTGCTCCAGCCCTCTGGCCATCTTTGTGGCCTCCTCTGGTCTTGCTCTAACAGATCCCTGTCCTTCCTATGCTGAGGATTCCAGAACTGAATGCAGTACTCCAAGTACTCAGAAACATGTGACAATACTCAGCCTGCAGCCTGCATCCATCACTGCTGGGCCTTGCATCTGGGCAGCCCTGGTCCTGGTGGGGGTCTCAGTTGGCAGCCACCCAGGCAGAGTGGGGTGCTGGGAGCAGCAGGCCCATGGCCATCCTGCGGTGCTTTCACTGATCTCTGCCTTTCACCCCTGACACAGACACTGCCTTTCCAAGATGTCTGTCTTCCTTTTTTTTTAACTCAGTAAAAGCATGCTAGGTCTGCCCAAAAATAGGTAATTAGGGAATAATTATTCTCCCTGTGCTGCTAGGGCTCTCTGTCTCCCCTACCTCTGCTCTGTCCCATAAGGGGTGCTTCAGGAGCCAGGCGGGCTCAGTGCACCACTGGCTGTGAACAAATATATTCCTGCTGTGCAACATGCTTCTTTCTGGCCTCTTCTCCTGGCTTCATTGTCTCTTTCTAGCCATAGTTTTGTATGTCTGCTTTCTACAGGCACAGGCCTTTCATTATGGGAACGTTATAGATGTAAATGATGGTTCATCACTAGCATTCCTGGTACAAGCTAATCATGATGGCAAGCCAAGAACTGAAATTCATTGAGGATGTAGCTTTTCTGTTATTTAGAATATTGTAGTAGGACTATCACAGTCTCTACCACACCCACTATAACTCTTCATATCCTAGTGATCCTTTCTTTAGAGTCTTTTGGCAAGTAAGGTAGAACCCAAAATTAATAAAGTTACAAGAAATTTATTCATATGAATAAGAGGGGATTGTAAGCTCCATCTCTAATAATTCTGAAGGAAAGACTTCAAAGTTGGTGTGACTTTTTTTGTGTTGAGCAACAGAAGAATCTCTGTTCCGTTCTCCACCCAAGGCAAAATCAGTCGTCATCCAAAGAGCCAGTGACTCACTGCTGCTGACAGTCACTTTTGATTTAGATTCCATCATGGAAGATGTTAATCTTTCAAGCAACAATATGGCTGCTCACATGGAAAAAACAAAACAAAACAAAAAACTTTGGCAATAATATCAGGAAGTGGTGTTGCTTTACAATATCTTTGCATTCCGAGGGAGCCCATTCACTCACAAATACTCTGTTAACTGCTTTGAAGTGGATATTACTAATTCTTTTTGATCCTGCTGGTCATTTTACCTATGGAAATTGTGTCACCATTTTGAAATCACAACACATTACAGAGCAGCACAATAAGAACACGCCATTAAAATGAGCTCACTCACGTTGCCTGAAGCAAAAGTACAATTACTAACTTAACTTCAGCTAACTCTTCAACTTCAGCAAAACCACATGCTGCATATGCTTCTAAAGTATTGTAATAGCCAACCATTACATTACATTGCTGTGAATGCATCCTTTCATTTCTAGCTTCTTTTTCTGAAGGAAATGAGGTTTATTCTGTGTGCCACTGCCTCCTCGTAACTGTCGGATCTTTTGACCAATTTCAACCAAATTTAGTAGAAGGATAGAGTTCTTGAAGATATTAACTTAATAAAAACTTTGTGGAATTCAATGACTGAGAGTCCCAAGGTCAAAGTTATTGCCCCCTTGAAAAGAAAGGTAAGGAGATCTTAGTTCTCCCTATTATGTTTGCCATTAGCAGATCGGCTAATTGGTGTGCCCATCCTGGATGGCACACTATACTTAGCTCTGAACCAGCTACAATACCAACTATTTCTGGCCTGGCCAGATGGATGGAGGAGCTGAAGGTGTAAGAGACAGATCTCTGGAAGTAATGTGGGAAGTAGTTAGAAAGAGGCAGAAGGGGTGCAAACTGCTGGGAAATACAGAAAAGTAAGCTTCATTAGTTCAACTGCTCACAAAACTCCTTGCTTTTTTCTTCATGGAAAGAATTAATCCTGCAATCCTTTCTTAGAAATATTAATACTGATAAGGCATGTTGCTAACATATGCAGGTGAGTGTGGTTCTACCAATCCTAGTATAGCTATGATCACTTAAATCAGCTTAAGAGATCCCCCAGCATATTTATGGATGTGCAGAATCATGTCTTAATTTATTTCACTTTTGAAAAGTAAGAAAGAAAAAATATCAACTATTTTTCTTACTGTATAACCACAAGCTCAGTTCACCTTGCTGCTTGGCTTCCAAGCATTGGACAATAAAAAAAAATAATTGCCATTCATATTTTTTGTAGTGCAGGAAATCCACCAGTTAGCATAGTTAAATGTGTACTTTGAAAATATGACAGTGACTTATGAGGAATTTAGTTTATCCACAGAAGCTTAAAGTGACTTGCGTTCAGAGCTGCTACATAAAGAACGTATTTAAATAGCTTTATAACAGAAAAATGTACAATGAGATCCAGCAGAAGATGGAAGCTTGGCAAAATAAGGCTAGAAAAAAATACAAATTTAATTCAATAAAGTTATTCAGTCAATATAGAGATATGTTAATTGCACGGCACTTTCTCTGTATCTCGAACATTTTAAATCAGCCTTCTGTTACAGGCTTAGTGACTAGATACAATCTGACATGGAAGCTACTGAGTTGTGTGTGTATTGTGCACAAGATCAGACTGGAGGGTATCATAGTCCCTTTTGGTCTTAAGCTTTCTAAATCTAAGGAATAATGCTAAGAAAAGATTCTTACCCTTATAAAAAACCACTAAGTGTTAATTGCTCTGGTTTTCTTAACTCTGTGATTATGTCTACAAGGCATGATAGCTTACACAGCTGTGCTGTTGTAAGGGACACCAAAATAAGTAGGGCATCGTGCTGACACCTCCAGCGTTTCACTGTGCAATATATATACATATTTTGTGTCATATAACCAATGTCAAGAATTATAGTGGCTGGAGACAGTCAAGGATGCTGTCTGTGCCTTACTTAGCATTTGACAGCCCTTGAGGAGCAGCAGCTGGGTCTCTCCTGGCTCCAGCACCATTTGGCTTCAGTACCTAAGCACATATTTTCCACATAGGCAACTCTACAATGACCTAGAGCCCTGCTCTGCTGACTCTGCAATACTAAAATGTTATCAAAGATTTCAGGTAGATATTTTCCCTGTGCGCTAGTAGGGCTCAGATGAAGAGTTTGATGCAAACAGTTTAACCCTCCTGAATGTGTTGGTTCTGCACTGCAGCTTACTTGTAGCTTTCACAGTATTACTATCAACTCTCTATTTTCAAAACTTTACTTATGCTGTGCTTCTGTTGATTGAGGAGTCTGAAGTGTGTTCCATAATGCCATAGACCTACAAAAAAATCCATTGAATTGACATGTATCAAAAAAGAAGCCTGTGTTTTGGAATACTTGAGATGTCAGAAACTATGATTTAAGTAATATAAGGGCAAAATTAAGGACATTTTAATTTTTTATTTTGGATTTATTTCAGTATTTGCAGTAAAATAACGATTTTAGATTAATAATACCAGCTATCCTATAAATTAGAAGTAGTATTAATGTTTTGCTACTCAGAATTATTATCTTTCTTCTGGTGATATCTATCTTATCTATCTGATAAGTTTCATTTGTATCAGTCCAGTACTTCTTAGCCATAATTAGGATTCCTTTCCAACATGAAGATATACAGACACATAGACATTAAAGCCCAGTTAATATGAAACATTATTGATTACACAGGGGTGGACAGCATATTGTATCTTTCTAATGAATCATGTAACTGCAGCCAGTAAACAGGCATTCCAAGAAGTTCCATAAACCCACCTGACATCTTCTAAGTTCATGCACTGCCCATAGAATCACAGTAATGTTATGTACATGGAGCCACAGTAAAGAAATCATGTCAAATCCTCTTCTACTGGAAAGTGATTTGGTGAAAATTTTCTGCAAGAACATTTCTGTTTTGTCAAAACCAACCAAAATGCTGTCAAAATATTTTTGAAAGTTAAAGCCACTTTGCGACAACTATTTCCTTTTAAAAGCAGAAAAATAATTTTGGAAAGGAGCCTGGGGAATGAAGCTCTGTAATAAAATTGAGTTAATTTTTTTAAATATGTGTTTAATTTTATATACAATGTCAGCTCTTCAACAGGAGTTCTGACCATATCTGGCTTCAGTATTTTAGAGCTAAGGTTTTTGATCTTTCTCAGCCCTAGGCAAAGGAGAGGGAAGAAAATATCAAAATAAGATACTGAATACAAAAATGGTATTTAGCAGACCAATCAAACAAATATATACTAATGTATTTGTAAGAAGATTATTTCTAGAAATGCTGATAATATCACTAGGTAAAAGTAACTCATTAAATGTAGAGTAAGTCAATAACAAAGCTCTACAAAGCATTGCAATCCTATGCAGGCAGGAATGACGAGGTAATTGGAGGTTTTGGATTAGGGTTTTTTTGGTAGTGTTGTTTTAGATAATTTTATTATAAAGCAATAAGGTCAGAGATTTGTTTTTTATTTAACCTTACTTTGTTTATTCCTTTGCCCAGGTGCATATTTCTCATGCCAGTAGCAACTCTCACATCTGTGTGAGCTGAAAGCCTCGAGGTCAAGGTTTGGGTTTTTCCTTATAACACAGGGGAGAAGAGAGAGCAAGCAACTGGCAAAGGAGGAACAAATTCTTCTTGTGCTTTTGTTTTAAATGGTGACAATATTCATAAGCTGATAAGCAGATATCATCTTTTGATTGTGTTTGAACTAGCTTTATTTAGGCAGTTTTCTGACAGTGTACTCTTTAAGGGATCAGTCTGAAGATTTCACTCTGTAATGCTTTTTCAAGTGTTCATTGATTTTTCTGTTATCCTCTCAGTGCTTGGAGAGTTTTTCTGATATTCATTTTTTTCTCTCCAAGGAAGTAGTTAAGAAAATTATGAAACTAGCTCTACCTTTAGCTGTCTTAAATGTATAGAATAAACAATTTTCAACATAGAGGAAGATATTTTCATTTTCTTTTCTGCAGGTTCATCTTGAGTACAGCAATTCGCCATTTTGTAACAATATCTACCATACTTCCAGGCAAAAATAACTGTCAAGTTAACAATCCCCTGCAAAATACATCTTGAGTTCTATCTTCCTACAAATATTGAAAGAAAACTGCTATTTGCTTTAGTGGACCATTCATATTCATGAAGATGATCATCCATCTTCTAAAGTCCACTTCATACCAGTTGGAGGCTTTTACCATTAGAATTCTTGAACATTGTTGACTTCATTCACAGTATTGTGAGGAGTCTATGTATATTACTATATATTTGTAAGGAAAGACAAACAAACTTCAACCCATAGCCTTTTTAAGAGAACAAGAACAATTCCTAGTGTTTCTGCCTGCCTTGGTCTAGCTTGATGGTTAATACCGCCTGTTTCTCAATTAGTGAATACAATATTTTTCTCTGCTTGCTGCATTGAACAATTGAATCATTTTGCTATACCTGGTTAAAAAGCTACCATATTCTATTAAGAGGTGCAATAAATTGGTCTAACAAAGTGACTTTTAAGGCCTGAATTTACAAAAGGCTGTAGGAATACATGTCCCCCGGCTGTTAAAACACTGAGGGGTTTAACACTTGTAAATGTTTTTGTTAATCCAAGCCTACATTACATGTTCCCAGTTGATCAGATTAGAGGATGTGATAGAATTTCATAGTACAGCTTATTAAAAACAAAATTCATAAAAAAATTTTTCAACCAGATGATTTTACGATTCTATGATTATCACTGTTGTTGAATCAGGAGCAACAGAGGGGCTATAGATAAAAAGAGCAGCACTAGAGTTACAAACATCTGCCGATTTTTCAGTGTGTGATTTAGCAGGAGAATCACATTTGGTTCATAACTGCAGGAATGTTTCCTTGTCCTTGTAGATTTTCTGTAGGTAACTTCTTTTGTGTTATACTATTCAAAGATTTCTTAAATAAAATAGCTGGTGGATTAGAAATTAATTTCAACACTTTCTCCATCCTGAAAATCCGAGGCAGTTAAAAGCTTATTCTAGGAGACAGGCTCCCAGAGAGTGACAAATACACCTGAGAGATACAGTCAGATAGCAACTGGAGCCTCTGATAATGAGATTTGTTAACTCTGTTTCTTGGGTTTCCTCTGTGTAATTAGATCAGCACCTAACTGACAGCCTATGCAGACATATCCTGTGTTTCCATTTATAATATCAATCAGATAACACTTCCCATCTCAAGATGTCCATCCCTGCCCCAAAATTTTTAGTATTCTCCAAAGCAAATTAGAATTCCCATTTTATACAGAAAAAATATGGAAATACGGTCAGGCACAGATGAAGCATTTTGTCCAGGTTTATAAAGGAAATATCTGCCCAGCCCACAAGCATAACATAGATCTTCTCTTTTCCTTATACTTTAACCACAGAATGATCTGTCCTTCCTACTTAGAATGATTTCAGTGTTTTTAAATGCTGCAATTATCCTTTGACTGCTTTCTATTTAAAGACAGGGCTACATACTCAGCACATCTCTAGAAGGCACACCAGCAGCGTACATTCGTTATGAACAGATTGTTCAGGTTTCCTAAACCTGAAGAAATAAGTCATCATTATCTTTCTAATGCCAAAAGCATTTGAAAGTCAGAAAAAACCCTTCTCTTCGGTATAAGATAAAAAGTGAATAATGTTCTAAATAATTTAGAGAACAGTTTTTCTTATGAAGATTGGAATTGGCTGGATTATGATTACAGTTATCACAATTGCTTTATGAGGGAGAATATAACAACAGTCACATTATCTTTGTGTAAAAGCCTTCTAATGAGCTTGTTTAGGAATATCTTTCCTCCAAAATGAGCTGCTGGTTATTTGAAGAAACAAGGTTTGCCTTCAGTTGTTTCTGATTTCTCACAGAACTGAATAGTGAGGATTGTCGTCCTGTATTATACGGACACCGTGAAACAACTAAATAAGTGAACAAATAATCAAAGCAGAGCCCAGTCCAGGTTACTGTGCAGGTTCATTTCATTTCCCAGTCACTTCCTTTGCTGGAAAGAAACACAACACAAAGCAGACAAAACTGTTCAACAAAGAGTTAAGAGTTACACTGACATATTCCAATACAGTCCGCTTTACTGAAGGGGAAAGAATTTCAACAACAAACCTTATGTGAGCTACTACTCGAAAAATCGGTGTTATCTGAAAATCAGAATTTTTCCTGCATTGTCTAATGCAATGTGAGGCATCTGCATTCAATTTTGGGCACTATAGGATTCCAGCTGCCTCACTATGTTTGCCTAAGAGAAATGTAGTCATGTTTATTATGAGAGGACTTCACAGTATCTGAAGCTATTTGGAAAAAAAGAAAGTCTTTAGCTGCGTAATTATAAACTACCCTGACATTGTGAGGCAGGAGTACTGCCACATGTTCAACCTTGACTCAGGGTCCTCAGTTTCCAGTTGCTGTTACTATGTAAAGCCTTATTTTATAGGGAGCTATACCAATCCTTTAACAAAGGTGATTAAACACCATCACTGTGTTTATCTAGCCCATACTTATTAACTGTGTTACACTGGTGTTGACTCTTCAAAACATTAGGTATAAAGGAGAAAATACATGTTTCCTCATGATGGACCACAGTATTTCAGCTTTACCTGTGCTTATCCATTGATATTTGCAGCGCATCCTGTAGAGCATATTGCCGACTGCTAGCAGACCACGTGGTACTCGGGAGTGCAGCATTGCTCACATCTGGGCCCTGCACCTTGCTTACTCCTATTTGGAAAGCAGGGCGTAGGACAGGAGACTGCTGGGTGCCTAAGGCTTGTTCCAATATGGAGTTGGGAACTTGGAGGCTTATGCTTGTGAGAAGTGGCTCTGCATCTCAAATGTCATTGTAGCTATAACTCCAGATGACAGACTCCACATAGTCTTCATGCAGAATAGTAGAAAGAATCATAGAATCATAAGGTTGGAAAAGATCTCTGAGATCACCAAGTCCAACTGTGCCTGTCTCCTTACTAAACCATGTCCCCAAGAAATTCTGAGGAGAGCTGTTTGAGAAAATTAATGTAAAAAGGTATCTATGTTAATCTATGTTAATAAGTACTGGTTCAGCTCATACATTGCGTGCCTCTGCTAATCATAAATTTTCTCTCATTTTAATCACCTATTACCTTTTGAAGATAAATTCATCATTGTTTGAAAATGGGAAAAATTATCCAGAGAAAGCTAACATTTTAAAAACTACACCTCTCAGCTGGAAACAATGGAAAGAGGAAATAAACAGTAAACTCTGGATTTCTGATGTCTAAAACCAAGTTGGTCTTCTATAATATAATTTAATAACAACATGAGGCCATTTGGCTGAAAGATAAGAACAAGTTATAGACTGTTATGAGAGATTTCTCCTGATGAGCTCTCCAGACTGTATTTCTGTACAGGATAGCTTTAGAACATGTAGCTAAATAACTGCAACCTGAGAACGCAGGAGTACCAGAGCAGAGAGAAAAATGGGACAAGTAAAACACAAACACTGAGACATGGCATTTGCTAAAACAAGCACCAGGATCTGAATCTAATATTGTCCTGCTGTAGGAAACAGAACAACGCTAAAGCAGACCAGAACTCATATTTGATCACTCAGTGACCTTTTCTCTATTTGACATGGCAGCTTATCGGTGAGCTGTGTAACAAACCTGCTGCTGCCTATAAGCATGGAACAATGAAATTGGTAATGTTGGGATTAGTTTTGTTATAAGAACCTAAAAGGAGGTTTATTTGGAATATCCAGCTGAAGTTATCCAGCCAGCAGAAAAGAGAGCCTCAGTTAGCAGAACCATATGCTTTTCCCCTAGACACTGGAAATCACTGTTTGTGTATCTGCAATAAAAGAGGGAAATAATGCTTGCATCCATGCAAAAGGTTGGGCAAGGCTGATCTTTTGGACCTTCAAAAGATCTACATGCTAAAGATCAGTGGGCCTTGTAAAAGGTAGTTTGAAATTCATCCCCATACAAGGAACCGACGCCAGGTGGCACTATAGAAGGCAAAGAAGATTTAGCAAGTTAAAAAACAAATCGTGCTCACTCGGGCAACCTGCACCGCCGGGATCCTGTGACAAATGTAGCGGTAGTCCCTTAGTGGTACTGCCCTGCTGGTGCCCATCATCAGCTACATTATCATTTATCTGAAGTAGCTGCTCTAGATCAGGAGAGATGAAAAGAAGAGCACAAAGCATCCAGTTAATAAAGGGCCTGCACGACTTTTGAGTGCACTTGGAAGAAGAGGGCTGCTCAGTTTTGCTTTCCTGTTACAGGATGCATTCACTGTTCACCACATATTCCTGGTTTCTGCCTGCTTTCTGCTCTTTATGTGCACTCTAGAGCAGGGGTGTCAAACTCACGACCTGCAGGCCGAATCCTGCCCTCCACCTTGTTTTATCTAGCTTGGCACTTTGTTTCTACACAGTGGCAGCACCGAGCTCCTTGCCCCTACGCTCCTGCGAGTGCACCAGTCACATGTACGGTGTGTGAGACACGTGTTAAACTGCAGGAGCAGGAGAACAGCAGGAGCCGTGACTTTGACAGCCATGCTCTGAGTTCAGACTTGTCCAGATACCCCACAGCATGGATTCTTCCCAAAGCGTTTCTGCAAACACCACAACAGGATCTTCGCTCTGCAGGTTCACACTTAATCATCCCAGCTTTTAAAAAAAAAAAAAGAATGATGGAGCAGTCGGGTGCCTTTCCTCTCTACTGTTGTTCATCTAAGGGAGGACTACAGGTCATTTCCTCTTGACTAGCTCAGAAGCCAAGCATCTTCCTTTCCTCACAGCAAGTGAAGTGAGGCAGACAGAGTAGACTGAAGGCCAAGAAATGTTCTATTTAGAGTGACACTGCTTCGAAAGATGGAGAAGAGCATATTGGAAGGAGAAAAGGTCTTCCATCAATCTCTATAGCTTGCTCAGGGTAATGGATTATCCCATCTCATCAGCCAAATCACTGTTTTTAGTTAAAAGACAGACTTTGTGCTGATCACTAAACAACGTAAGAATAATCAGGGCAAGGGACACATGAATATAATAAAGCAAGTAATTATACAAAGTGTATTACTCTCAGCATCATTGTGAATTGATGATCATATTGAAGTGTATCTTCAAAGACTCAGAATAACTATGATCTAGTTCATGTATTGTTAGAGCCCATCCACTGTATCACCCTGCAGTGTGGGAGAAGCAGGGCGGTGATGGTATCCCTCTTCACGTGCCTTCTCTTCCAAATCTTCTGAGCAATGTCTCGGATTTACAAAATATCAGATTGAATGTTTCATAAATTCATAAGAGAACAGTAAATTTTCTTGCACCAGGAGTGTCGCTCCTTGAGCTGTTTTGCCTATGTGACTGTCACTCTTGGGGCATCAGCCTCTTACATTTCTGAGGGTTTGACTTGACAGACTGCTGCTGGACCACACGTGCTCTGCATGCTTTTGCCTTCTTCCTCTCCCTGAAGGCACTAAATATGGAGCAGTCCCATCTGCCATTCAGTTCCTTTGCCACATATAATGCAGAATAACAGAATCCTGTAGCAGTGGGGGAGGAGAACAGGTTGTGAAAAGAGAACAGGCACAAAAATAAAATTAGAAGGATTAGGATTTGTTCAGAATTCACTGAATTGTCAGTGCAGCTTCTGCAGGTATATGGGATTTAATTACCAAGACAATGTTCCATTTCAGACAGAAGTAAATGGTTTGCAGAAGACAGATACAACTATGGAAAATATAAAGCAGTACACCTCCCACCTCTGTTTCCTCAGATGCCTGATAAAATGATGTGTTTCTTAGCCTGGTTTGCACACTTGAATCTAACAACACACCATGTCACAGCCCTTTGGGGATCTGCAGGGGAGCTGAACGCTTTTTGTCTCCTAGATTGACAAATCCTCCAAGTACATGAGATGACATGACACTGTCAGGCATGCCAAAGTAAATATGTGAAATCAAAAAGGCACAATATCACATTAGATCAAATAAGACAAGGTATGCAGGACACCCGCTTTCACTGCTCTGGTACACAAGAGTCTGAGTGTGTTATGATGACCTTCAGGACATTCTGCAAGATTCAACTGCTTACCCAACTCTTTTCTGCAGGTGTGAGGAAGGGTCTTTAAATTTATTGCATATGTTTTGTTGAAGTTGGTGATTTTTTGCTGTGTGTAGCTCACCTACAAGAAGAATGAAAAATCAAAATGTATCATTGTTTTCAGATGATTTTTCAGAGTCCCATCATGTGATTTATAGCAATTTATTCTCACTAAAGGTAAAGACAGAAGTGCATTTTTTGACTTTTCGGTTATTAAAAAAATTCTTTTTCTCTTACATCTTCTTGTACATATTTCTTAGAAACATGAATAAAATAGTGGAAAAGTCTTGATAATATATTGGAACAGAATTTATAGGATCATACTTAATATATTCATATTTTTACTAATAAAAGAAGTGAGTTTGAATAAAAGCAGAGAATTCAATTGGCTGCCTTTACTTACACTAATCTATAAGTACACAAAAGCAGTCATAAATACAGAAAAATCATAAAGCTTAATACAAATAAGGAAATTAATACAAGAACCTAATGTGAAAATGCATTACTATACACTACATACTACTATACACTATATTTTTCCTATTTTGAAAGTGTATCATCCAGTCAAGAGACAGAGCACCTAGCTTAGATGATTGATTACATGTACCGAGGAAAGGACATCAAGATGCAGAGTATAAGAACATTCATATAGTAAAGCCTGTTTGGTAGGGAAAACAAGGCACAAATACTAAAGAAAGTCTTTGATATTGCAGCAAGGTGATCAGGAGCTTCCAGGGTTCACTGCATGAAAGCACCAAAAAACAGGTTTCTTATACAATATAGACAAATAACATTAATTTTGGATAGGTATTTTTCACAATTATTCACTCAACCACATCAGGGATTTCTGAAGGCACAAGCATATTTGACTGGGACATTTCACACAGAATTAAATGCACGTGACAATTTAACAGTCCTTAAAACATCTTACGTCAGTGTAACTGAGTTCAATTTTAACACAGCTGTCAGCTGAATAAAGGTTTATTGACAAGGTTTACTTTATAGTTCATGCAAGTTCATTTTCCATTGACTTTGTTGTTATCTGTGCATCGTTGCTGCTTCTCTTTTCCAGAATAGGTCTGTTCTGTTCCAGCATCTTTCATTCCATAAGATGCGGTTGTAGAGTTTCAGTATTCTTTCCAGTAAACAGAGTCCTCCAGCTCAGTAACACTTTTCTCTTGGTTTGTTCGATGAGGTTGAGGTCAGGAAACAAAAGGATTTTGTTCTCCTGATACTGGATATTGCATTGCTAGAGTTGCTTTCAGCACTCTATCCTGTTCTCCTATTTCAAACCTAGATGAAATAAAAACACTCCTGCAAAGTACTATCTGAGTACTCAAATTATGTTAATTGGATTTATTCATGTACTACACAGGGAAAATGTGTAAGAGGGGAAAAGAGAACCATATCATGTTAATATTAAATTAATATCAAACTTCACCTGTTATATTAGTGGTGGCTGTCACTAGTAGTACATGTCAAATAATTCTAAGCAGAGCTGTGACTTGAACATTTAGTTTAATTCATCCTGTATATTACATCTATGATTTCCTAATCACTTTCACACAAATGCATTGCAGGGGTCAGTTGAGATGCTTCTTTGACAGGATGTGTATAAAACAGGTGTGCTGTTGTAACCCTAACATTATTTGTATTCCACTTTTAATCAAGATTTCTGTGATTTGTATTTAAAAGACTTGTAAATGTGACATGGTATAGTGGTGGACTTGGCAGTGTAAGGTTTATGCTTGGACTCAATGATCATAAGGGTGTCTTCCAACCTCAACGATTTTATGATTCTATGACTGGATTATAGCCAGTACCATTCCTGGATGGGTCAGCCTTACCGCTAGGAGTTACAAAGACTTATAGTAATTTTCTTGGATTGTATTAGTATTTAAGCTAACCAAGATTCACAACTTCTCAGTGCAAAGAAATAAAAGTTGCCCTGGGATGTCAGGAAGGAGCACTAACTTGGGCAGAATTGCATCATAAGTAGAATGCCTTAAATCAGGGCAATAACTTGAAGCTGTTTGATATGTAAAACAAGTTTCATGCATCTGACATACAAATATATAGATCATAAGTCTGTGTGACTGTATGCAGATCAGTGATAAGGAGCGTATAGTTTTATGATACCAAGGAAAAAGAGATGTGTGTTAGGAGAAAGGCTAAAGTGAAAAATATCAGCTAAAACATGTAATAGACTGATATTTAGCATGAATTTAAATGTAAGATAAAAAATTCTCCTTAAAATATAGTTACAGCAGAACAAATATTTTAAAGGAATACATAGTACTCTCCTTTAAATACTTGAACAGATATTCATATGAAATTACAAGTAAAAATGAGTACTCGGTTAAAATGCACGGTCATACTGTCAATTGTCATTGCATTACTATATACAATGAATTATTAGGCTCCATTCGTTTCACCTGCTTGGCATAGTTTTCATAATTCCTAGATTTTTTTAACTGCCACAGATGTCTATAGAGTATTATTCATGCTAGCCAGTTGTGTATCAACTGTAGTGGACAGTACAAAAACTTAAATAATTTTACTGTATTAAAGTAAAATTATTAAAATTAATTACATTTGTTTCATTTGCTATTGTGTTGGATTTCAAATCTTTTAAATGGGCATGACTAGTTTTAAAAATATATGCAATAAAAGTAAAATAATAAAAAAATAATAAAAAGTAATAAAAAAGTTTTCTGTCAAGGATGAGGAATTCAATTTTTTTATCTTGTTCAAAACAATGTTCCAAATAACCACGATTATTTGTCCTTAAAAAACACACCACTCTCTCAATTGTCAGTTTATATGTGATAGTACAGGAGTGACTTGACTTTAATGAAGAATTATATTTTATATTAGATACAAAACTAATTGCACATTACATAAAAATAGATGCGATTATTTCCTACTCGATTAGATAACATTGCTTTTCAAATATAATCCTTTTCAAATATAAGGAAAATAACTTTATCCATCTGAAACATGGCTGGCCTCAGCCTTTACAATGGCCCAGTTACACATTCCTATAGCAATAATAAAAATGTTCTCAGCAAAAACAGATTTATGATTAATACAACTGATAAAATCAAGGTGCATTGGTCCAAGACTTTATAGCAGTACCCTGTTATGTGTATTATCGAGCGTCTATCACATGAAACTGATTTTAAATCTAGTTTCCAGTGATCTAAGTATCTATTGACTTCTAAAGTAAATAGAAAAATCAGTGCTAACAGCGTGAACTTACTTTGAAAATGGATTTAACTTGTACTTACCCTGCACGTTTATACCTCTCTGGTATTTAGCTTCTTTTGAGGCAATGCCAGGACAAATATGACAGACTTGGTCTTCTAATCCAATCTACGCAAGCTACCCAGGAAAGAATAGTTTTTACATCTTTCTTCCATAATTGAAGATAGAGATCTCCAAGTTCCTAGTGCTAATAAAGAAAGTATTTCCCCTGTACAAGAATCAGAAGTCAGATAGACTTGATTGTGAGAGAAGGGATGCATTTCTGCAGGAGAAAAAAAATAAGTATCATGAGAGGTATAAAGCAGTAACTTTCCCCTCTGAATAATTAGGGCATCATTAAACGTATTTACCAAATGGAGAGCCAAAAACTGTAAGAACATTGACCTGAAATGCCCTTAAACTGACAAAGATTAAATTTGTTGTGCAGAGGATGCTGAGACAGGTTCAAACATGCAAAGAGCTATTAGCAGGGGCAATTATTCACAGCTCATGGTACACACTAGGTCTCACGTTGAATGTTGCTTTTTAGGAAGGGGATAGTGGAGGAGAAGGAGCAAAAGATTCCAGTGGCCAGCTGAAAAAAGAAGGGATGGCAGATTCTCTAATAGTGTCCTTCCCTGAACAGCTGGTACTGCCCTCTTTCCCTGCACTAATGCTCGAGGTGACCTCAGGACCTGCCCCAGGCCCAGTCAGTTGTTTCTGCGTATGACGGTGTCAGTGCTGACCTATTGGTAGATTTGTGCAGGTATCATTGAGTCCCCTCAGGTCAGGAGGGAGATGGGGTCGTAAAAGGGTCAGTGTGGCCAGTGCCGCTCACTCTTCAGGACAATCCACCACCACCACAGCAGCAGGTTTGCCAGGCTGAGGCTGTGGGAATAACAGCATGAGGACAACACCAAGGGGAAAGGACAGAGACTGTGGGACAGCTTGGGGGCAGAAGTACACAGCTGCGAGGGAAAGGCAAGGTCCAGAAGGGCCAACAGGAGATCCTTAGCAATAGAAAGGGGAAGGCACCTAAAGCACTGTGCAACACTAGGGAACATAAATTACGTAAAGTAACACAGGCAACTTCCAAAATCTCTCTCCACGTTGTTGTACATTCTAAAGCTATAAGTATGAAAATTTTTACATCTGCCTTGCATGATATTATACATATATGAACTCTTCAAAAACCACCCATGACATCCTCTACCGCACTGAAATGCCAAGCCCCTCCCAGCCTCAGCCCCTTTGTCTCTACTTGTGGTACAACCTGAATACCACAACATGTTGCCTTTCTTACCTAGCTTGAGCAAACTTAGCACCTTTACTCAGAAGCATAAAGAACATCTAACACCTGTTTATCTCTTCTAATTATACATTCCAGGAACCATCAAAAAACTATGAAATTTTGTACCAAATTTAAACTCAAGCATTATCCTTGATGCAGAAACCATCCATGGTGTACACAGCAAACAAAAAATAAGACTCCTGCCCTATACTTCCTACCTCTTAAATCAGAGATTGCATCCTTTTGCTTCCATTATTTTTCTCTACACTTTCTTAATACTTTTTGAACCTAAAATTTTGGTCTGTGCATCAGCCTCTGACGATGATTTCCACTGTTAAGTTTTACACCTTGTGAAAAGGTGTGATTTGAGCATTGTTTTGAACTTGCTATTGGGTAATCAAAGTATCACAGTGTCACAGTATCGTAAGGTTGGAAGAGACCTTTGAGATCATCGAGTCCAACCTATGGCCCAACACCTACACCTGCTACCTACACCTACTCCTACTTGTCATCTGGTGTCATCTAGTTCTTGTGTCATGAGAAGTACAAAACTATTGCTGTGATGCATTATTCTTTCTTATTTTTCACTACCCAGTCATCTGTCATGCAAGCTGAAGTGTTCTAATCTGTTTTCACAACCTCTTCCACACCTTAGACCAACCCTGTCATCCTTCTATGTATTCTTTGAAATTCTACTGTAGTCTTTTTGAGATGAAGGAACCAGAAATGCATAATATATTCAAGCCCATTTAAAGTGCAGTTCCAGACTTGACCAGCTAAGTAGGAAAAAGCACAAACATCAGGAAGAACAAATCAGTAATTCCTTCTTTCTCTATCTCTTCTAAAGTTTCACTTATACTCTAACAGTCTCCTGTTTAGGCACAATGTAAGAGGAACTTTTCCAGTAGAAACTGAACTGACAATAATTTTGTCTCTCCTTTATGCCTCCCTCACCCAGTATTTCCTTTTTGTGACAGACTGGTGCTTCCTAACAAAATGGCAGCATTCAAAATGATTTCT
Source organism: Geococcyx californianus (assembly GCA_013389885.1). Lineage (NCBI taxonomy): Eukaryota > Metazoa > Chordata > Aves > Cuculiformes > Neomorphidae > Geococcyx > Geococcyx californianus. The sequence continues at coordinate 88,141 of VWPV01030673.1, read as the reverse complement.
GGTTCAATGAAAACATAGGTAACAAGTTCAAGTTTTGTTTCTTAGTTTCATGTTAGTATATTAAATTAATGTACTTCAGAAAAATGAAAAAATACTTGAGGTAGTACAACACGGATGATTTAGGTGTCAAAACAGTTGCCTAAGATTTCACATGCTAGAGTTTGTTTACATTTTGCTTCAAAGACTTCCTATATAAGTTGTAATAATTCATGTGGAGACAAAATCCCAAAGGAGTTTTGGGCTTGCCTCCTGTGGGATCTGGTCTGAATCACACTGTTCACATCTATATTATCCCACAGGGCACTGGGTGGGTTAACAGCCGGAATACTTCCTGACAGAGTTTCATTCCTTTACCTGCCCAGCTCAGTAGTTGGCCTGTGACCACCATGTTCAAATGATAAGGCAGCCTGAGCTCCAGCTACCTACAAACCCCACCTTTCTGTGCCACATGTAATGTAGGGCCACTGCAACTCCCACAATAGCCACAGACTTGTTGGCTGATGTGCCTGTTCTCAGTCAGCCACATGATGCAGTGAAAAGGGCTATTGCTGAACACTGTGATGGATTCCACCAGGATGCAGTGATGCCAGCATATCTGACTTTACTCAGGGTTGCATTAAGGCCTAGCCTAGTTGCATTTTTCCCCCCATCTGTCCTAAAGTTTACGTTCAGCTTGATCGAACCTTTGGTTTCTACAGTAGAAATGTCTGCATACAAATAGATGTCTACAGTTCAGTTAAACCAATAAGCAAGTTTGGTCAAATGTGTGTAGAGGAGAAATTGTCTCATCCTAAAGGAAGCACATAGAAAGGGAACTCTGAAAGGATTTTAGTTGACCAAATATACTATAGTAGGAGTTCAGACACTTTGTTCAGGTAGAGATTCTTACAGTGCAGAGACTTGAAGTCAAATCTACCTGATTCCATTGCATTTAAATAACTTGGAAAGTCCAGGCTAAAATCAAGATATTGGATGACAAATGAAATGCATCATGAATGTTTGTTCCCAGTTTCTTTTGGTAAGTGAGGAGAAAAGTGCTTTCACTGCCTCATTCTGCTGTCATAGAACAAAATGCATTCCAAGCAATGATACAAAAAGATAAAATTATTGTGGACCATTAAAGTACCTCTTTATATATAAAAGGGACCGATATTTTAAGAAGTCACAGAAATTTCTAGTTTATTTTCTCAGTCTTTGAATGTTAAATAAAAGCTCATATAATGCAGATTTGTGTTATACTGATTGTGTAACAGCATTGTTTGTTACCATTTATCGATTTTTCCATTAGAAGCCTATTCTTAGGCACCCACCACAGAACCTAATATTATGGTGTTCTTGCTTGTCACTGCTACGAGAGACAAAGCTAGCAGTATAGCAAATTTCAGAGCATTCTTAAAAGTATTTTTAGTATAACATCCTGTGTTAGTGCTGGTTAAACCCTTATTTATGTCCTTTAGCCCATGCTCTTGTAATAAGATACTGAAGAGAGAGCACTTATTTGTCTATTGCTTTCTTGTCTAATGACAAGTGGGAGGCACCAAGGTTTGGCATCAAAGGTTTTAAAATTTAATGATTTAAGGTCTAACCCTGTTAGAAATTCAGTGCTGTTTCAGCCCTGAAACTGTTCTACTTGTAAATCCAAAATACAAGAGTATGATTCTAATGGTTTGCTCAAGAGAATGCTTATTGAAAGACTGAAAATCTTTTTAGAAGAATCAGTAAGCAAAATATACCAATTCTGAGCAACATTGAGTAGGTGGTTAAAAATTTGGATAATTTATAACACGAAAACATTTATCTTGCTTCCTTATGTCTTTCTCTTGGTCATCTATCAATTAAAAAAACAGCCTTCTAGGTAATTCTCAGACTTTGTATTCTGATCCTCAGACATCTAATATCAACCAAAAGGAAGAGCCTATGGCTTATGGTATACAAAGACCCTCATATTCCAGTCCTTTACATTCTGAATAATTTTGAAGTTGAAGTTGTGAGAGACCTTATCACCATATCAAAGATGTCAATCAAAGATTCTTCAGAATTTCAATAATGTAATGTGGAGTAAGAGATATCATTTGAGTGAGGAATAAAGGTGTCAACATTTTTTTAATCACTGTACTTTTTACACCTAATAACATCCCTCTACAGTGGGTTCTCTCTGCCCTTCAGTAAGCTCTGGACAAATTTGCCAGTTTCCCCTCAATAAAACCAAAGGGTTTAGGGACCTCTTTGATCTTGCCTGCACCTGGCTGAGCATAAAAGAGCAAATGTTTCGGATCCTGATTTGCATGTCAGCTATTCCGGCACGATATATCAGATACTGTCAAGCTCACTCTGCCTTTGAATCAACAGGATTTGATTTTTTTTTTCATATTTTAACTAGATATGAACTGACAGACTAAAGTGTATCTGTCACAGCAGGGCAATGTTAGGATATAAACATATTAGACCTCCTCTTCTTTGTGCTTGGAGTGTCTGGCCTGATTGGCTTTTGCTATTCCTTCCAGCAGGGCCTCACCTGAATTAGCATGCAGAGGTGTGCCAGACTTCCTTCTGTGTTATGCCTGAGCCTTGCTGGGAATAGCAGTTCCTAGTCCTGCTTTTTTTGGGCAATCGTTTACAGAATTACTCTTCTGCAAATTGCCTATGTGAAAGGAGAGAGACACTGGCTCTCACAAATGCTAGGCTAATGACAACTCTGACTTCTCCTGATTTCCTCCTGTAGTCTGCACTGGCTGAGCCTCAGGGACTTCAGGCTTTCTAACATGTATTTGGTTCTTCCTGTTTGCTTTTCTCTGGAAGATAACACAGCAGAACACGTCATCTTCAGCATTTATAAGCAATGGGCCATGGTGGGAAAGGAAGTAGGTAAGAGAAAAGGAACTTTTAAGCTAATGAAGGTGTTGCATAGGTCATAGGTATCTTCCCACATCAGGCATCTTTTGGTCTATATCTCCCTACAACCTTCAGACCTTTCACCTACTCAGACCCCTAAGGTTCTAGGCAACATAATCAGCTTTCTTAGCACATAATCCAATTACCTCCCTATCAATGTAGACCAACAGGACACTGGAAGAGCATTAACCCACAACAAAGTTAGTAATTGCATTAGTAGCTCTTCTGGTTTTCTTTATTAAATCAAGGCATATTTAGTTATGGTAAAGACACTTGTTAAATTGTTATTTGTTTAAGCCAAAGTGTAAACAGACATAAAAATGTGATGAAATTCCACACAAGGATTACTACATTAAATTTCTTGAAGTGTCTCTGTCCTGTATGGGATCAATTCAAACCTGATAAACCTACAAAATCATAGTCAACTGAGAGAGGAATGATGTGGAAAGGTCACAGAAGTTTAAATTACAGTCAGGGAAAAAAATAAAAAAGTGCCTGAATAGGATGCAGAGCAGTGAAGATACTCTTATTTTGCTGGCAGTAACAGTGTAGTTTTAGATGGGTTTCACTAAGCTGTAGTTTGGCTGAATGAGCAGAAATTTCTGAACTGAATTCTGTGATCTAATTTTAGTCAAAAATGGTTGAAAACAAGCCATATGCATGAAACACAGTCAAAATTTGTGTGGTGGTACATCTGCACTCATGGATTCAACATGAGACACTACAAAATAAGCTACCTTGAAGAAAATGAGACCCTAATCATCTTTTCTTGAGCCTTAGTATCTAGGGTATTCTGGAACACAGAATATGTGAAAGTTGCAGCTAGACAGTTTGAGTCTGAAATCTGTAGAAGGAGAAGCAAAACCGGATGCGAGTACTTCCAAAACAATGGAATTACTGACAAACAAAGCTAAAAAGAAACAAGCATGTTTTCTAAAGTTGTAGAGAAAAGAAAAGAACTAACTGTCCTTCACACTTATATATTCACTATGTTCTTATATAGAACAATCACTTTTTAAATGTATTTCATCTGGAAGATAATTGCTTTTATGATTACCTTATCTAATCTCTGAAATCTTCCCCGATCCAGTGATTTTCATAAAGGAAAGGACCTCAAATGAGATGGCAGACAAAAACTCACTGTAGTGAAAGTGAATTTAGAGGCTGAAAAATCATGTCTATTTTTGATCCTCCTGTGTTATTCAGGAAGGCTGATCACCACTCTTCACAGAACAAGTTACTTTCCGCTCTTTGTATCTCTAGCTGCAATCCCTGACAAAACCTTTGTAGCATCATATGTGGGAGCAAGACAAAAGGTTGTAAAGGCAAGGCAATTTTGTTTGTCTCTTAAATGTACACTAAAATATTCTTATCTGACAGTCAATATGCTGATTAGCTGTCTCTTCTAAACAGAATTAGCATATTCATTCTGGGCAAAGCATAGTAGCAAATTCATTCTGGGCAAAGCATCATTTTCCAGTGATCTTTCTGCAGCAGCAATATCATACGGGATTAATAAAATGCCATTTTGATTCCTAGGATATTATTAAAGAACTCTTTCTTTTTCTGTTGTCCCTAATATAAAGATGCATTTTTAATCTGCATTTGACCTCTGCCTGGCACATAAAAATCAACACAACTAGCACCAGATTTTCTAGCATACAATATCAATGCTGATGGCATCCTATAAATCATACTAGCACAAAGAACAATTTTTCCAGGGACTGTAGTGCCTACTAGATGCCAGGAGACTGTTTTGCCTTCTTAGTGATTCCTCCCATCAGAGATTTACTTTCAGTAACTGATTCTTTAAATCTGGCCAAGTCCTTTAAAGTTTCATTGAGCTTGTATTCCTGACTCTGTAATGCTTCTCAGGGGCTGTGATCTCAAACTAAGAGCATCCTAGAAAGTCACACCATTCCTTTTTCTACTACAGAGACAGATTTTTGTTTATGATCCTTTTTCACAAATAGAACCGAAATGGTCTTTTGAAGTATTTCTGGAGTTTCCTTTCTCATTACCTAACAATTCAGATAATTCCCATAATACAAAAGATTACTTTTACCGGAGAGATTTAGGGAAGAACTCAAGCCATTTTGAGATACATCATTGTCCGTTCTTCCCCTTCCCCTCCCATTTCAGTTTACCACAGTAGATCGGGGCAGACCAAGACCACCTTCACCTGTTGAATGGAAACTAAAAAAGAATGTAGCAGAATATTCAACATATTCTGCAGCTGCTACAGCTGGAGATGCTTATCAGAGACCCTTGTCAGAGTGATGCTGAATCCTGCCTTGAAACAGATAATAAAAAAATAATTTGAGTGTGAATGACACCAGATTATGATATTGTTGATCTCTTCCTGTGAGAAACAATACATCTCCAGAGTTTTAAATGCCACATATAATTGAGAAGAGTGCTATTATACCACTTTACAGCTATTTGCCCCTTACCATTAAACCCACGCTAAGTAACTGAAGTCTGCAGGGAAATACCTCCCTGTTTACAATGAAGTGCTGTGCAATTCCAGGCTGTTTTGATTTTAAAACATAAATATCAAGCACATAAAACTTCAAGCATGATAAATCAGTTGCTTCATATATGCCTACATCAGATGTAGGAACAATCCACTGAGATCTGAGAGGAAGACACGCCAAATTTTCCAGCTTTTAACAAAAATGCCTTGGCAGCCTATCAGTATAGGAAGAAAAACATGCAAGCTTATTGAAAAACGTGGAAAGGATATTTCCTCAGAAAGCACTTTTTTTTACCTGAGTCATGGCGGAAAGTTCATTGTCTTCATCTTTTCCTGGCAAGCTTAGCAGGCTACATAACAAAAAGATGGCATGTTACATTTTGTCAGTAGCGTCTGAAACACCTGGAAACCGTATATAGTGCAGGACCTTATGCGGTACTGAATCAGTATATCACAAAAGGAGGAAATATGATGGGCAAAAAGGAAGCACAGTTAAGCTTTTCTCAGTGAAAATAATAAAGTAAAAGCAGCAGTAAGTCATATATATTTCAATTACAATGCTTGTGTATTTTGAATAAGAGGATCTTTAAAAGTGTAATAAAAGTAGGGTGGTCTCATGCTATCTGCTTTTCACTATCCTTTTCCACTAATTAATATAAAGTAAAAATCTGGGCTTCTAGACTAGGCTTTCTAATGCATTTGTATAACAATATAGGCAATACAGCACCTTAATACTTTAAGCATTTTAACATGCTACAGTTTTATTGCTAAATGTTATTTTCTTGAATTATTCAGTAGTTATTTTTACAGTATTGTATTTATGTGATGGACACAAGAATAAGCCAACTCAATAGACATATTTTTAGCAGTTTCCAATTTCATGCAGTAAAAATGCCAAACCATGCTTTCACAGTAAAATAAAATGCTTCTTAAAAAAAAAAATCCCATCAGAATACTTCACTGACTCTTGCTAAAGTTCAATTACCTATTTGCTTTCTATACAAACACTGTTAAGTATGTCCTGCTGATACTAGCAGACGCACAGCCGTGGGATAAAATTTTGTTTGTTTGCTTTTTAAAATTTTCTGAGTGTAACATAGTATTCCCATAGCCTTCTTTTGCCTGCTGAGACTGAAGAGAAAGTATTATGACTTAACAAATGCTTTTATTATCTAGGGTTTCAGTGCCATTAAAAGCTTGTCAACGAACTACAGAGTGCAATGGGGCCATCCAAATTCTCTTTACGCTCACTAGCATGGGTGCTGGCAGCAGTCTAGTCATGGAACTCAGACAACATACACCGCTTCTTATCTAAAATTAGTTTATATGTCCCATAACTCTAACACTTAAGGGATATGTAATATAATGTAGTAATACAGTGTCAGCTACCACTGTATTCCAATTCGGTTTTTAGCAGCAAGTTCTTCTTTTTGAGTAGTGTAATGCATATGTATATGCATTGCATCATACTGTATATACACTATATAGACATATACATAATGCATTAGCCACTGGATTATGCATCGTTAAAAAGGTGCCATGATATTGTATCACCATATGTGTGTACATACAGTGACTAGTACTAAAGGGCCTCACTGTAATCAAAATGTTAAGCAGAAAATAAGAAGTTTGTATGCACATGATCATTTAAAAATAATGACATCAGGAATTAATTGGTAAAATAAAGAGCTATCAAGTATCCATCCCTCTTCCATTCCATCTCCTCCCTTCCCCTCATCTCTCTGACCAGCAGTTACTCAAGTCTTGGTCAAGCTTTTTTTATAAGGCTTTTTTTCTATGTCTACCACCACCATCCTTCACCCTAAAAGCAGCTCCTCAGAAATCCAAGAAGGTATTCAGATTTATAGCATGTGTGGAATGCTAGGAGCAAATTCATTTCAGCTACACTCATGCCAGCCCACTGACGTCAATGGGGCTACACAGTAGCAGGCAAAGATGGGAAGGGAGCCTCAGGGCTAAATATTTCAAGGAAGGAATCCCTGACTCATAACCTTAAAGCATGGAGACCTTTATAAATCACTTCTTCTCTAGTGGATTCTTCCCTTAATACCTTGCCTTTGATGAGTAGCTTGAGCCACTTCCTCTTTCCAAAGAGGGAGGAAGGGCACAGTAGGGAAGAGTGGAACAAACTGACATTTCCCTTACTCCCTTTCCCAAGCAATATGGATAACTAAGGCAGAAATTTAAAATTCCACCACGTATGATTGCTCTTGACTCCTCTACTTCTCAGTATAGAGGAGGCAATGTGATTGCTAATTGATAGAATTAAATTTCAGCAGCAGTATGAAAACATGAACAAATCCTCCCACATCCAGTTATAAATCAATACCCATTACGTGACTCATTCTGCCAGGATGATTAGTTTTAGAAATGTCACACGTGCATATATGCTTCCCAGCTCAGCTGTGTCAAGGCAGGCCTGTGCGATTCAGGATGGCATTTGTACTTCAGTGGCTTCAAATCACAGCTGTATCTCCATGTATAAGAAAATTCAGCTTTCTCTGCTAACACTGAAGACCATTTGTAACGGTGGCCTAATCTGAGGCAGTAAACTGCCGATAAACAATTATTTTAGGAAGGAAAAGGAAGAGGCATGCTCAAGAAGTAGGATAGTTTGTGTTTTCTCACTGAGGATGTTAAAGCACTAGTCATAAAGGATACAAATCATGCACTCATCACACTTTTATCTTTCCAGCACCAGGCAGTTTTGCATAAGTGGTAGAAGCAAAATGGGGCAAAGCAATAGTAGCCTTGACTGTCTTAAAATCAGTCAACATTAACCAACTGCTGCAGGACTGTCTGAGTATTTGTGCCTATTTGTAGAGCATGAAATACTGTTGGAGGCACTTATTCATAGTTCTCAGCTTACTACCAGATACGTCCCTCTTAAATGATTTCTACTAGTATTATTCACCTCCACTATTAGTTCACTGCTATTATTCCTTGGAATAATCCCTAGCTAAGTATATTTTATTCTTTATTTCTGGACACTAGAAGGTCAAATCCCCCCTTTCAGCAGCCTCTGCCTGGGTCCAGCAGAGACTTTCACTCACTGATGGGGTGATAACTGTCTTATTTCCCCTGCCAGGACAGTCTATCCCAGCAAGCAGACGCCTCAGATTAGAATCAGTGTAAACACAAAGTCTCGAAACACTTTGGTTTGCCTAACCAGACCTTAAGCCCAGTTACACAGAAACATAAGCTTCTTCAGAACAAGTCATCTTAGTCTGCACAGACTTGACATCTCAGAATAAACTGGTGCATAACAAACTGCTGCCTTCTTGATAAAACCTGTTCCTTGCCAGGCTTCTGGCACTATATAGCCATTGTGTACGGGCTTTCCTTCCTACTGAGCTGTACGTCTGATGGGTTCCTTCTTTCAGAACTGACAGCTTTGGAAAGTATCATGACAAGGCATGGATATTGTCACCACGGTTTATTAATCCTTTTCTAATCAGCAAGGAAAACATACGCCCATTACGTGAGATAAAATAAAACATGGAAAACCCCCAAACGTTCAGTACACTAAAAGCACACATACTGTATAGGAGCAAGCTACTGTCATAGTCATGCAAATCTGCCCTCTCAGCAAGCTACACAAATTTCCTCTCGCTTATAAAACTTGTGAAGTGACCAGAAGATCTCTGTCACTTCCTAGATTTGCCAGTTAATACTTCTATCTGCAGAGAATAACAGCCTCTGTACCAACCTAGCTCTCTTTCCTGCTCCCCTCCACAGGATTTAAATGAGTAGAGTCTTATAAGAGAACATGGAATTCAAACTTCTGTAATTATATAATATAGTGATATTTTACAATTTAACAGGCCATAACCTAGAAAAGAAAGACAAGACAATGAAAACGCTAACATGATTTTTAATTTTGGCTTTTTATGCAGCTGTAATTTTTATTTTTATAAGCCCTTTAGTAAGGATGTAAAGGTTTGTGCTTTTGCATCTCTGTCAGCAGGAAACCTTCTCAGAATTATTGCTTACTTAACTGCAACTATTTCTAGTAATATACAAATGACAATTTGAAGCAAGCAGCAACTTTACTGCAATTCCAAATAAACTCCTGAAGGAAAAAGTAAAGCAATAGCTGTGGCTGTAACACACGTCACAGCAAATGACATGATTGTATTGAATGTTGTCATGGTTGAAAGCTTCAGGGATCTCATACACTTCATTGAGTCTGTCTACACAACGCTAAGCCTTCACCATGGTCCCTCACAGCAAGACAGTCCACACAATGATCTTCATGCCAAGCCTCTGCAGTGCTCAAGAAGACCAGCCAGACATAGCTTCAGGAAGGGAAAACATAGAACACCTTAAAGAACCACTTCTCAATTGAATAAGCTTTAGCTTTAGCAGTGATTTTAATACTTGCTACATGGATGTGAAAAAGCCATGTATATAGCATTAATGTTACTATTTCAAAAATTATTTCGAAAACATTTATTGGAACACTGGTATCTTTGCTAATTAGAGAAAAAATGCAGATGCCTTTTGGACAAGTGAAATGAAAGACGTGCAGTCTGTGTCACTGTTAGATAGGATTTCTCTATAGGAAAGAAAATAATACAGGACCATATCAGTCCTATTTCATTCCTGCTGTCCATGGGAGGTCATTTGGAGGCCTGGAGTGGTAAAGAAAGGATCTCCTCCCACTACCATTCCACCCTTGCTGTGTCCACTTGCAATGCATGAGAACGCAGCATCTAAGAATAACCAGGAGTGAGGGAAAGAGCACAACGATGCAAAGGTACTTGGGCCGTTCTCTGTGGGACAACTCAGATTGCCCTAGACTGCAGTGCTGTGTCCCTTTGTCAGAAATTCGTCCTCCAACTGGCTGTAACTTTCAAACTGGAAAATCCGATGACTGTAATCACTGCAACATTTTTATCCAAGCAAAATGTTTATTTCTGTAGTTTTTAATATTTCTGGTACTTTATGTATTGATTTGTAACTACTCATGCTTCCTAAATAAACAGTTAGAAAACAAATTGAACACAGTCAGGAGAAAAAGTAGATATTCTTGAGAAACCTGAACCACAGCTTTCTTAAAGCCCAGAATGCTGATACTGCTATATTTAGTGCCTTATTTGGTGGGAAAGAACAAACCACTAAAAGATTTCTTCTAGCTTCGATTGAATGATACATTAGAACAAAAGCAATTTCACAGATGACATTAAAGTAGCCAGGAAGTGATATCCTTTTATTTACTATCCTTCTAGAGGATCAGTTGCTTGCTTTTATTGGTAGAAAATACTGTCAAAAACTATTTTCTAACCTGGAAGTATGTTATGATGAATACTAGTTGTACTAACTATTCCATCTGGTTATTATCATAGAATTTTCATGTGCTTTTTAAAAACAAAAAATATTTGTTATTTGGGAAGTGGTATTTGGGAAGTGGGGGAAAGCCGCCTCAAAACACGCAGTTTATCAGGAATTTGCAGTTTCACAGCGTAGAACTATTACACAGTTAGAAAGGCTGATCAAAACAATGAAAAAGGTGAAGAAAATGGATGTAGAGGAGGGGACCAGACCTGTGAAGTGCTGCCAAAAATAAAATGAAATAGCAAAATAATGTTCTGTCCCTTTAAGATACCAAAAATAAACTATAATACTTTCCTCATCGTGATCTTGATACTGCACTCAGCTCTACAGTCACAGGAGTCTGACTGTGGAGAGTTCATTGCTGAATCAAGGCACTGGAGTGTAAAATAGAGACATAAGGCGAGACTAACATTAATGCAAATCTAAAGCAAAGAGAACACAAAGTTCACACAGCAGCAAGGACAGAATATTATTCATAATACCTATAGATTCCAGAATTTTTCTTTCTTATTTGCTGTTCATTTGTATCTTTTCTTTCTCTTTGGCTATGCATGGCTGCCACTAATGAGGTTTGTCATTATTCCAACAACAAATACCTCTGAAGGTACTTCTACATAGTGTTTGAATGGGAAAGCAGGTGAGTGAACAAGGAAGTAAATGGAAGATCACATTAGTAACCATAGCAGCGAAGAGCATTTGGTCCCAGGAGAAGCTTTCTCTGGTGGAGGCTAAGTTTCCCTTTCATGAGTTTAATACACTGTTTCATGGTGATGGTGTAAGTCTTCCAAACAGTCCATTTGATGGGACCTTTTACTGTTTTGTGCCACTGGTAAGACCTTCCTGAATGCTGTTACTTTCCCAATGAAAAGGATTACTTTGCAGCATCCAAGGACCTGATTTCTTGCAAAGATGTATCTGCTAATGACCAAGATTCTTTAAGTTACACATACACAGGTAATGCAGATGAACAATCTTGGTTGTAATTGCAGAGAATCACCTGAGCTGGCAGAAGACTGCAGCCAAATTATTTTAACTGACGTGCATTTATTTGTTTGTGTTGGATACTTAGAAGCCAAACTCTGTTATTTTAGAGGATTTTGTTAAGAAAGTACATAACAAAGGTCACCTTTGTTACAAAGGATGTGGGAATTACATTTTGTCATAATGACAGTGCATTTAGCTTTTGATTGTAACAGAAGCTATGCAGTATTGCCAGAGATTAGAAACAGAGAGGTCAAAGAGTCAGAAATATGTCTCACTTTCACATCTGAAAAATCACATCTAGACAAAGAATGTCAAGCAAAAGTGAAGTAATTTCCATCTCCAGTGTTTAATCCTCTGTCTTTTGGGCCACTCCATTTCTGAATAAAATCTTCATCATAGCAAATTGATGCTGGCCATTGCTTTGGCTTCACCTTCAATTTGTTAACTGTCCTGCACAGGTAATCCTCAGAGTATCAAAATAACCATTAATTAAATTCTTCTTCAAATGAAATACATCTATTACAAAACCAGGCAGTGAAATGCTTTTAACATAAAACAAAGACTTCAAAATTAGCGTTGGTATCTCTTTTCATAAACAATATTCTGATGAATCTTAGAAAATACTATTTGTAATAAATCAAAGCACAAACATCTGTTGCACTAAGGGAATCATTTAATACCAATTACCATGGTGTAGATCAGGGGTGTGAAACTCATGGCTCCCACTGTTCTCCTGCTCCTGCAGTGTAATGTACATAACAGATGCTGCACATGTGACTGGTGCATTGGCAGGAGTGTAGGGACAAGGAGCTCGGTGCTGCTGCCAGGTAGAAACAAGGTGCCAGGCTGGATAAAACAAGGTGGAGGGCTGGATTTGGCCGGCGAGCTGCGAGTTTGACACTTCTAGCGTAGATGCAAGAAAGAGAAGAAGTTGCTCTTTTGATTAGTTTCTCATAAATATAGAAGAGGGATTGTTATAGTTTCAAAATCTTTCAGGGAATTTTTCTCTCTCTTGCCAACACAGGGGGTTTGGGAGCCAGGATGGGTGGCAGGGGGGTGCTTTGATTGCTCTGAGTTCCAGTTTGATGGCTGGGTGGAGAGGAGAGGGGAAAGGGATAAGAGGTTTCTCCCGGTTGGCACCACTTCTACTCGGTGGCTGCTGTGAGTGGGAGCCGCCATTTTGCTGGGTGGTGGAGGCATCTTGGAGAGAGCTCCCTTGACTCAGCCCCAATTCCATGTGCCCTGTGCTGTCCTTCAGTGAGAGCAATCATCACTACCTGGAATTGCTGCAGACTCCCTGGGGACCGATATCACCTGCAGAGGAATTGCTACTCTACTCCGCTACCCCCTCAATGCTTTCAGACAAAAGGACAAGGGGAGAGAGAGAGAGAGAGAGAGACGCCTCCTGGAGTGGGACATCATGTCCTGCTGTCCATAAGTGTAGCTGCACCAAAAGGAGCAGGGATAGAACTTAATTTGTTTAAAGGTTTTGGTTACAGTGTTGTTGTGCGTCCTGTTCTGGGTTTGGTTTTAGACATATATGTATTTGTAGTTAAGAACTATTATCCTTCTCTATACATTTCTTCCTGATTAAAAACTCATAATTTCAGATATGCATCTTAGTTTTCCTTTAAACTGAGACAGGGATAGACACAATTAAGTTACATACTTGTAAGGGAAAAGGCAGGAACACTGCAGCATAAGTGGTTTCACTCATAGCATACACCACTTTCTCAAGCAGATGAGCTGCATACGATTAATGGCTTTTTAATCCCTATTGTTTCCATCTCCTCACACTGGTCTCTTATGCACCCAAGTCAACTCTTACTACTTACAGTTTTTTCAAAAAGTATAATATTTCGCCATTTTGACCAGAACTACTAGAGGTACATAGTGACTAACATAATAGGAAACAAGAATATAAACAGGTGTTAAGGACCTTAAAATCTACAGCTCCAGGACCTCTCATGTCTACTACAGATCAATGTATACTGTTACCACCCTTGTGCTTGTGATAACTGTGGAACTTTACTGGGGCCTAGCTCTTACATAATATGTTAAAATCCTGCCTTCCCACCTTCCAAAGCTGACTAAAGCTCAGAGTACCACTCCCTAAAGAAGATAATTCAGCATGCATGAAGTCAGATGCTTGCCCGTCGACCAGTCTTTCAGCATTTTCAGTGCAATTATGAAACAATGGTAACTCAATAAGGATTGCAAAGTGGCAGAAAATAGAGCTGTACATAAGAAAAGTACATCTTTTGCTCACTAACATATTCATCTTGATGTGTAATGCTATTTAAACAATGAGTGGGATGTTTCAAGTGGAGCTGTACAGATACGGTAAGTAAATCAGAAGGGATGGGAGATTCTGTGGTAAGTAGTAAGATCTACAGCATTTGGTAATTCAACTGGGCAGGAAGGAGTTAGGCTGAGAGGCCAGTAACGGATCAGAATAATTCAGTAAGAACAGGAAAGGAGAAATGGAGAGCAATAGAATGGGAGGTCTAATCTGCAGTTAGAAAAGACAGGTAGGTCATGAAAGGTAGAGACATCATACAGGTAAATTTAGGAATTTATTTTTAAAATGAGAAATGAGGAATGAAATAAATGTGATGGCATATTCAAAGACAAAGATGATGAGTTTAATAAAATGCTTAAAAGTGAAACATTGCATAATAGGTGGAAAAGATCTACGGCCAATATTATCAAGGTTCCTCTTTTGGCTTGAATGTTAAGTCACAATGTGACCTTTAGCAAGTCACTTCAGACTAGATCCAATAAAGTACTCGGGCATCTTAAGCCTGACTTAGGCAGATTTGAAGTACCTAAGTCTGAAAGTATGACCTAAACACCCTGCTCAGTTGCATACTAACCCAGGAGGAGCTTGTTACTCCAAAAAGGCATATATATCTGGTGTTCAGTTCTTTCTGCACAAACACTTCTCAGGTGGCAAGGGTGTGCTATGTTAACTTCCAGAGGCCTAACAGTGCTCTTCTCTGGGCTGCACATTTAGGTTTTCTTTTTGTGGAAATACAGGCATAAAGGACAACTAATGCAGGCTGGGATTTCACCTCAGTATGCGCCCAGGATCTAGCGCTCCTTTTTCTTTTCTTGGCAGCACAATGCCAAGGATTCAATGGGAAGGGCAGAAAGATGCTGTTCAGCTTAGCTTGAGCAGTAGCCTGGAAATGGCAAATACATATCTCAGCATGTGGGTCCCTCCCCCCTGTCCTTGACTGAAAGGGTCAATGAGAACAGAAGCCACTGTTTCCTTTTCACCTTATAGAACACAGCCAATCTTTGCATCTATGTGGGACCTACACCCTACCAGTGGGTTCCAGGCTAAGGACTCAAGGAAACTGTTTCTTGTAGTCCTGCCTTGGTTACCTAAGATGAGGACACCCCAAAGAGCTCAGAAATATCCCCACGATGATCATGCTTAGCACTGAGCCGTTGTTAACTGTTACTGGCTCATCAAATGAACTTCCTTCCCTTCAGAAATGCTCTATGGGGTGCACTAAGTAGCATGGGCATCTCAAGCAGGTTCTAGGTTAGTCTCTAATGGAAACAGTGTATAGACTCCACAGGTTTTAACCTGTAGGAGTAATTACCTGCTTCTATGAAGAAATGACAATTACATGGAAAATACATAGACGTGTTTGGATGAAACTACTGGAAGTATTAAAAGAAAGAAAACTTCTAAAAGCAATTTCCTGCACAATTTGAAGATCTGCTTTCATTCAAAATCTGAGTAAGAAGAAATGTTGTTAAAGACACTAGATTGATTAAACAAAGTTTGACTAAAAGTGGAGTAACTTACTAAATATGAGTATTTCACAGATTCTTTTAAAATTGAATGGCTGGGTAGAAAATCTATTCTAAAACAATATCATGATTCAGCCTCACAATCTGTATTTTGACATTATCACTTTATGTTCCACCCTAAAGAGTGATGATATACACACAGAATATTAATTTAGTATTTAATTGTCGATGTAAATAAACAGATAAGAAAGTACTTTTGTGTTAACTCATGCAGAATTGCTCATATTGAGAAAAATTCTTGTCATTTCATGGTCTTTTAATTCTTTATTCCTTTTATCTCTTGAAAGTGAAATGTAAGTACAAAACCACATGTTATTGAAGTGTTCTGGCTGTAAGCAGGGGCATGAGAATGGGTGGTGCTGCAAAAAGAATATAAATCATTAGTAGTAACAGAGATGAAGAAAATTGAGTTTTAGACCAACATCACTTTACAGTCTGAACAGCAACATTAGATTGACCACACTGCACTTATGGCACATCAAATGATACATTTTGCAATCTAATCAGTAATAAAAAATGCTGAACATATATAATGCATCTAAATTAAAGGTGACCTGTAAAGAATTAGTCACATGTTCTTTCTCTAAGAATTTCTGATGATCTCAGATGCTGTTGTCTCCATTTTGTCCGCATACGTTAGTGGTATTAAAAATTCAGTTACTATTTAGGCTGGAAGATTTTGTTGTCCAGACAACTTAATTATGTCAACACAAAAATCAAAGGAGCAAAAATTGCATAGATTTGGTCACTATCTAGGTGATAAAGCACATCTTACGTGACCACTGCTAAAGAAGGGGATGGATTTTTTATAAGTATAAAATGGATTAGATTTTGTTTCCTTTTGTTAAACTTAAGCTTTCTTAGTAAAATATTGAATTTTCTGAAATTAGTAACTTCCAAATAGTTTTGGAGAAAGAAATTAGCTTATAGCCTTCATTTCATATTAAGTTGTAGGGAGCGATATACAAATTATCTGAGACTACCTACAAGGTTCTTGCAAACTTGAGTGAGTGAGACCTTTGGTATGAATGGCATGAAACCACAACAGTTGAGGAAAACAAAGGCCTTTAAAGATGTTCTTCCAGGTATCTTTAAAAAAATTGAATAAAAATATGTTCCTACTTCTCTGTGCACACATTTTTGCCAACTTGTGCTTATCTTCACCTACGGCAAGTGATTCCTTCTGTTTGCAGGCTTATTAGGACTCTAACGTTTGGGCTGCAGTCACTGAAAAGAATCATAGAATAGTTTGGCTTGGAAGGGATCATCCATTTCCATCCTTCTTGCAATGGGCATGGACATCTCCCACCAGACCAGGCTGCTCAAGACCCCATCCAATCTAGCCTTGAACACTTCCAGGGAGGGGGCACCCACAGCTTCCCTGGGCAACCTGTGCCAGTGCCTCACCACCCTCAGCATGAAGAACTCCCTATTCCCTCTTCCAGCTTAAAGCCATTCCCCGTAACTTTTTTCAAATACAGAGATTTCGTTAGCTGTTTTTCCTGCTTTTTACAAGCAGGGGGAAGCTTCCACCTACTCCCCGCCCAGACACAGCCCTGCCTATCTCAAACATCGCCCTTACTGGGGCTACCGGGTCCTGAAAGGATGCGCGCAGGGAGGTTTGTCTTTCTAACACAATTTTGACCTGACGCGTCGTACCGGTAACAGTTATTTAAGCGTATTTGAGGTCTAACCAGAGATGCGCCGTAGACCGGGCCTCCAAAGTGGGGCGAGGGTCCTCTCAGTCAGGGCACCGACGGGACGGCGCCTCTCACCCCGGCAGCGTACGGAGCCAGGGGTGCAGCACCTCCACCCCGGAGCTTCCTGGAAGGGCGGGGCGGCCGCTCCCTGCTACTCTGTGCCTCCCCTTACCCGTTCATAGAAGCACAGAACGGTTTGGGTGGGAAGGGACCTTAAAGATTATCCAGTTCCAGCCACTCTGCCAGGTGGACACCTCCCACCACACCATGCTGTTCACGGCCCCATCCAACCTGGCCTTGAATGCTTCCAGGCAGGGAGCGCCCATAGCTTCCCTGGGCAACCTGTGCCTGTGCCTTACTGCACTCATCGTGAAGAGGTTCTTCCTAATGTCTAATTTAAATCTTCCCCCTTCCAATTTAAAGACTTTCCCCCTTGTCCTGTCACTACTTGCGCTTGTAAAAAAGTCCCTCGCCAGCTTTCCTGTAGCCCGTTCAGGTACTGGAGGGCTGCTATGAGGTCCCCCTGGAGCCTTCTCCAGGCCGAACAACCCCAGCTCTCTCAGCCTGTCCTTATAGCAGAGGTGCTCCAGCCCACTGATCATCTTTATGACCCTCCTTCTGGACCCGTTCCAACAGTTCCATGTCCTTCTTATGAAGTGGACACAGTACTCCATGTGGGGTCTCACGAAAGAGGAGCAGAGGGGGAGAATCCCCTCCCTCGACCTGCTGGCCACGCTGTTTCTGATGCAGCTCAGGACACGGTTGGCCTTCTGGGCTGCGAGTGCCCATTGCCGGCTCATGTCGAGCTTCTTAATCCACACCCGAAGTCCTTCTCCACAGGGCTGCTCTCAAGTCACGTCGTCTCTCTGTTCCCTTTTCCTTGCATGAGGCACTGCCTTGCTTCTCCGACCCGAGGCCAACCAACAAGCCGGGGTAGAAGTACCTGGGTAGGACAAGAAAGGAAGGAAGTTTTTATAGAATCACAGAATGGTTTGGATAGGACAGAATTTTAGAATCCATCCAGTTCTAACCCCTTTGCCATGGGCAGGGACAGCCCCCACTAGACCAGGCTTAAATGCTTTTCCTCCTCTAAACCAGCTTTGTTTTGTGTCCCCGCCTCGGGGAGCCGTTAGCGGCCGGGGCACCGAAAAGGTACCGCAACAACACCACTCCAGCAGCCGCGCACCAGGTAAAGACAGAGCAAAGCAGGCAGGGAATGGAGGAAAACGCTGAGGTGGGCGGTGCCGGTGGTGCGGGCTCGCGCATGCCTGCCCCGCCCCGCGTGATGCGCCGCTTGCCGGGGCGGGATGGGGGGAACGCCCGCCCGACTGGATCCAAGCAGGGAGGAGGAGCCGCGAGGCGGGCTGGGTTTAGGGGCTGGGGCTGAGGCTCAGCCGGTAACCGGGGAGGTTCGCGCGCGTGCACAGAGTGGGAGCGGCACGAAAACGGCCCCGCCCCGCCCTGCTCTGCTCCACCCGCCGGTTAAAGCCCGGGGCGGCGCGCGCGGGGCGGGTAGAGTAGCGCCCGGCGGCGGGGGAGGGGGCCGGTAGTGTTTTTTCCTCTCCGCCTTCCTTTAGCGAGAGTGCGGCGGCGGCTGCGGGGCGCAGTGGGGGGGTTGCTATGAGGAACCACGGGGCGCCGCTCCGTAGCGGTGGTGGCGGCGGCAGCAGCGACGAGCACATGGCATAACCGGGCGAGCGCCCGGCCGAGGGTGACAAGCAGCGGTGGAGCGCGGTTTCCCTGCATGTGGAAGGTGAGGCGAGCCAGGGAGCCCGGCGGCACCGGCGAATCCTGAAGCAGCCGGGCAGTGGCGGCCGCCCGCCCGCCATGGATTGCAGCGTTCTCCGGACCCTCGTGAGCCGATACGTGAGTACCGCCCGCCCTCCGGGAGCCGCTCCCGCCGGGACTGGTTCCCCAGCAAGTGCAACGGGTGGGAAACAACCCACCCCCCCCGCCGCCTAGGGAGGCTGTGAACGCCGCTCAGTCGTGCGGGGTGGCTGCATCGCGGATGCTCCCGTGCTGGCTGGAGGAGCTGCGACGGGAGCGTGGGGGTCCCGTGGCTCGCACGGCGGCTGGGGAAGTTGTGGGGGCCACGGCGTGGAATTCTCTTTGGAAGCACGGAAGATGGAGCTGGTGTTGATAGTTTCCTTGCAGCCCTCCCCCCAGCTCCTTCGCCCCACCGCAACGGGCTGGTCGGAGTTTAAAGCACTATGATTTACAGGGTGCTGAGATATCTCATTATCAGGGCTGATAAAACCTCTGAGGATTTTGTTTTGTTATATTTCTTTCTCCTTGTTATGTTAGGGTTTTTTTTTTTGTCAAGCTGCCTTTTGTGGAATTGTCCAGTTTCATTACACTTACCAACTTACCAATGATAATAGACTTCAGCTTTAATGCGCACTGAACTTGGTGTACTTTGGGGAAAGAGAGTTGCTCTTGTTGGTCAGCATGTTTTCCCCCACCCATATCGTCTGAAAGAAAGGATCGGTAGTGCGATAGAGAGGACCTGAATGTAGGTTGAGTGGCATCTCTGAGTGCCAGTCCGGTTTATTGAACTCCTAACAAATGTTCACGGTAATGGTTTTCATAAATTAGTGGACTGAAAATAAACACAGGGTTATACAATACAAGGGTCTGTGACTACCAAAACCACAAAACTGAACACTTCTGCTTTTTAGTGTTGGACAAACTAAAAAGGGATGGGGAGAGGCCATTTAGATTTCCGAGTACATGTAGCTTTTCCTGCCATGTAGGAAATACTGTGAGGAAACTTTCACACTAAGTAAAAGTAAATACACTTAGTTTTGTGCATGTCAAGAGCCATACCCACGTAGTATGAGCTAAGGTCTTTCTTCTTTAAGTGCTAATGAAGACCAATAGCAGAGGTGAAAAACGACTGGATTTCTTGTTTTTCTGTTTGCAGTAGTGTATTTTGTAGGATGAGGAGACAGTGAAGAGGTGAGGACTGAAAGCTACTGTGTCTATATGTATCCTGAGAAAGTGGTCCCCATGAAAGGAGAATACTCAAAATATAAAGATGTACAAGAGAAGCAGTAGTTTGTGTGGATATGCAAAGCTCAGGTGAATTGTGCTGAGCTCTGTTTGAAAGCATGCAGGATGTCTTTGGGTGTAGTTATCTGTCAGTACTGATGTAACTGTTGGATTCGGTTTCAGGTTTGTTTTTTTTTTTGTTTTATGTGCTCAGATCTGGCACCCGTACAAATAGCACATTCATTGTGCACAGAGCATGCTGTGGTCTCTAAATCTCTTCTGCATAATGTTGCTAACCTCCTTTTCAAAGCCGGCTTAAGCATCAAAATGAAAGAAATAGGCTTTCGAGTAAGTACAGTAGTTATTTTCAAAGATGATGTACATGAGAAGAGAGCATGTTGAAAATAAGGCACTTGAGCTTTTAACTTGTGGACTGTTGTCAATCTCCTGCACTGCTGATGAGAGTAGTTCAACAGTCTAAAGGCTAAGTGAAATGTTATTATATCCCATGTGAGGAAGTGTTCCTATTTGGTAGATCACACTACTTTCTATATTGTGAGTATGCCAGTAGACTGTCTGGGTAATTGCCTAGCTATATCAGGCTGCCTTGGTATATTTTCACCTGTTACTACTTTTTCTTTTGCATGCCTTTAGTTTCTTGATTTTGAATCCTTTCTTCTAAGAAAAGGGAATTTTGAAAAAAAACCTGCTGTAAGTAAATGTGTTCATTGTTTCAGTAATGCCATTAAGATCTGGCAAGCTGATGCTTCTGTGTTATGTTTTCTTTTTTTTATCTCCATGGCTTAACTATTTTTGTACAGCTACAATAGTAAAAATGAAAATTGATAGTTTGCATGCTGGGCCTGAAACTGACTGCTGTACATGAGTAGCAGATGCATGTGTCAGCAGTATCTCTCCATAGTTGTTCACCCAAGCTCTTATACTTACCAGCTGTGCCTCACAAGTGTAGATGTGCTTGCTTCGTTCCAATCTGCTTATTAAGAAAGGAGGTGAGGCAGTGGAGCTTCTGCAGGAGAGTCAGAAAGGACAGGTACATCTTGTGCTTATATCAAAATAAGCTCAAGCTTGAATTTAGTTAAAATCTATACAGAAACTATTCAATGATGGAGGTCATAGAACTATGGATTTTTGTTCTTCAAGTTGTGTCCTGGACTTGTTCAGCTGCAGGTCCTTCCCAGAGCAGGCTAGTGTCTTAATTGTCCTGGGATCTTTGGCTGATGTAGGCTGGAGGTGTTGAGGTAGCTGGAAGCTCCTACTGGTGATATGGTGTGGTCTTAGGATAACAGTTGCTATGTATGTGTTATACTAGTGGAGACTTCTAACAGGATGGTTTTGAAGAGTTCTGCATCGTTTGTTTTCTTTCCTTATTCTGTATGTTGTAGGGCATAAAGGCATGAGTTAAATACCAGCATTCTTGTCCTGTTGGTGAAGGTCCCCCCCTGTTTCTCTTTCTGTTACTGTTGTTGCTGTCACTGTCATAAAGCAATGCAAAATAGCCCATCTCCAAAACCCTACAGAACCATAAGGATGACTGGGTGCTGCCAGTTCAAGTTAAAGTCAGTTTCCTGGTTAGTGTTTTCAAGTACTTGTCTGCTGTTGTACCTGCATTGAGTGTTGTCTTTACATCTTTTAGGCGATGGAACAGTTCAGTGCTGTGGATTAAATAAGACACATTCAGCATGCTAGTTGTAGTTCATATTTCTTCACCAAGAGATGGTGTATCCTCTTAGAAGGGCAGAGGCAATGATACCTTTCTCTTACTAAATTTCTGAATTTACATTGTGTCTTTCTCCTTTATATCCATCCTGCAAATTCTTTTGTTGTTTTCACTTCAGCTCTTATTTTCCCATACCTTCCTGGAACTATATGCAAATTATGGAACTGTTGGTAAAGAGTAATTTGCTATATAGAAGGTGTTTGTTTCATTGCAGTGCAGCTGACACAAAATTCTATGTGTTATGCTAAATGCTCTACGATCCTTCAAGTTGAAATATAGCAATGTAACTTTTCTTAATTGCATCTAAAGATATTATTCTGTCTGTTTTACTGCTTCAAACTATTTGAACTATAGTAGTGGCATCTTTGAGTAATGAAATAGACACATCTTCACATACAGCTTTTTTCACTGCTTGAAGCCACAGAATCTGAACAAGCCTTCTACAATAAGATAAATTTTGACAACTATTGTTTAATTTATTTTCCCAAATAATGGAAATAATTGTTGTGTGGGGATAGTATGAAAATCGCTTGAGGTGAGTATACTGTTTGTCATATAGTGTATGAAAATTTAACCTGTTTTTCTGGATGTTACTTTTGCATCAGACAGCATGCTTCTTCATTTTCTCCTTGAATTGTTTGTGTTCCCCAGAGGTTCTGTGCTACCCTCGGGAGGGCAGCCTCACAGCCTGAGAATATGGAATTAGTGTGCACTGTCCTGTAAGAGTCATGGAGAGCCTGCTGTGTGCTCAGTAAAGAGAGGAACTTGTTAGCTTAATTTCAGCAGTACACCACTTGGAGGAAAAAAATAAACATACAAAGGTGATTAAAACCGTATTCATACAAGATTAGCTTCTGGTTTGTACCTGCATTATTCGGGACATCATGGATATCATTAGTGTAGTTTTTCCATGTAACTGCAGGGGCATTAGTTTTCTATAACTTCTTGCTGATCTTGGCACTTCGGAAATTCTTTATAGTCCAGAGATGGCTAATAATCTTAAGCTGTCATCAAGATTTGTTTTATCTTTCATAAAATGAACATTTACTTCCCTTAATAAAACATGTGCATATGTCTTTTAAATATTCACAATGGCTGATTATGGCTTAATGTGGATTTGGATATTCCTCAATACTGTGGATGTGAATATATCTGTGCAATCTGGAAATAGTGACTCCAGAATACGATTGTTTCAACACAATGCTGTTAACATCTTGCAGCCTATAGTGACAGTCTATTCTGTATATGTAAGACAAGTGCCCTCATCAGTAAATGCTTCTGTCTAGGTTGATGGCTTTGAGTTGTACAAATAAATACTGCTGGATCAGGAGTCTGTATTACTGAACAGTTTTGCCTGTATCGTGTCATATAGAGATCTTGTCACTTTATTGCCTCTCCTCTTTCATGTTCTCCTATTACTTAAGGATTACAAATCTGGATGTGATGTATTTGTTGCCTGTGTAAATGTCTCTAAATGTGTATAGCAGCAGATAAGCATTTGCTTCCAGAAGGAACAGTGATTTATTACAGCTCTGACCTCTGGGAAGCTCCTGGTCTATTAGTTCTGCAGATACTTCTGAAAAATCCTTTTTTAGGAGGTTGGAGTAAATGAGTTTACAAATGAATGCTTTATTTTTCACTTCTATAAAAGTGAACCAACTTTAATCATAGATGGAGAAGATGATTGATTGGCCTAACCAAGAAGACGTGTTAGGGGCTTTTAGCAAGTGCTCTACTAAATTTCATGGCAGCCTGTGGCTTTTGACATCACTTTTGATTTTGTTTCTATTGGCAGTATAACCCTAAAACTGTTTTCTAATTAGATTTCTTAAGTAGAATATATATATTGTATATGTAGTCTTCATAGATATAAATGAAAACCTTGAAATTTTTTTTTACATTTATCCAACTTTGATACAGCCAAGTGCTTTGACCTGAAAGTTGAGGAAATGAAGTGTCAGTACTCTGGAATTAGTGTCTCAAAAACCAGGCCATTTACCAAGCATTTCAGATACCCTTGTATGTATTAACTGAGCTTGGATTGAAGAGAGTAGGTTAAGATTGCATTCCAGTGCTTGTCTTTTGCTCATAGTCATTCGGCTTTCTCTGCTGCCTTTGCACACTGTTATCAGATTAGTATTGTCTAGATGTTTTATAGTAGGGATGTCTGCTAAAATGAACAGTTTTCTCTCTAGCTGTCTCTTCTTAGAAGTCAAAATGTTTGTGACTTTTATTTCAGGGATATAACTTGACAAAATCTTAAGGTGTTTTAAATATCATGTAGATGTGATTGCATACTGACTCTTTGCAAACTGTCTCGCTTGTACAAAAGTTGTTCTCATTGGGGGCTGTGCCTATATTCATAGGTCAGCAGTTGGTAACTTGCATTTCTGAGGTGTTCATGTCTGTCCCTGATAAGTAATGCCTGTTTCTCTCTTCTGGAAGTCTGCATGTCACAATGTTTTTCTTGAAACCTAAGATGTTGCTATCTCTCTGCTTTGCTGTAGATAGAACTTTTCTGGTGTGGGAGGTGGAGCAATGTGTCTAAAAGAACTGGTAGCTTTTAAATTCCTACTTCCCCAAGCACAGTTGCTTTGTTTTTCTCCTAATTGCATTTTTTTGGAGGGGAAGACTTTATTATTTGCTGTCTGCATACTTTCCAGTTTTTTCGAACTCTGCGTTTTTTAAATGACAGCTTTATATACCCCTGAAGTTAATTTTGCTGAACATTGAGGGTGGCTGGCCTAATTTGGCACTTCTGCAAATCTAACTAGCTCTTTGTGTACTAGTAGTGAATCTTGCTTTGTTCATTCTGGTTTTGTAATGTACTCTTAAGATGTTTCCCTACAATGTGCTTAAAAGGCTAAAAAAAATGAACCCCATATGTTCTTTTCCCTCATCAATTCTTCATTGCTATGGGGCAATAAACATGGAGAATTGCATAGATTTTGTTCCCTCTCTATCAATTGGCTAATTGACACAAGAAAAACATTATTCACTTTTGAGAACAAACAAATGAAAATTGGACATAGTGTATGTAAAACAGCTCACAGGAAGCCAGAGTGCATATCACAAGCTGGTTGCTATTGACTACAAAATATTGCTCATCTGTACTCATCATATTCTCTCTAATAGTAGAAATCATTGCTTTTGGAGCATCTAAATTGCAGAAGTGTTTCAGTGACTTAAAATAGATCAAGAACTTTTAACCTTGCATTTTTTAGCATAAAAAAGTACGTGTCTTTTCTGAGATGAGAACTGTATAGTTGCTTTTGTCAGCATGTTTCTTGTTTGTTTTTTTGAGTTTTTATTAAAAATTATTTAATATAGTTCTGCTTTTATGCCTTTTTTTTTTTGAAGCAGAGTATCAAAGCTGAAAGCAGGAAGCTTTTTCAGAATCATTTTTGGGAATGGAGGAGGGCAAGGTACAAAGCAACACATTTACAGCTCAGCATCTCTGATCACTGTTTTTTTATTAATTCTTTGCTCCTGTCGTACTGTGGCAATTGAAAGAAGAAAAGTGACAAGGTGGAATGGCATTTTCTAATGGGTCTGTTTTTTAAACTTGAAGCACTTAAAAAGCATTGACTGGGCTGACAGTATAACATTCCACAGATAACATGGGCAGCTGCTGTTTGTGCTGTCAAGAGTGGGAATAATGAACTTATTTTATTCTAACTAGGTTTAAATGAGACTAGAAAACAGTTTTTTGAGGAGCTGCAACCTGGTTGAAGGTGAGGTGCCTCCTCCATGTCATGTGCCTGCATGGCAAAGAGAGGAAACCAAGAGAAAACTGTGCCACAGAAAAGACTGAGCAGATGTTTTAGCACCTATTATGCAAGTGGATTCAACTTCACTGTGGTGTTTTGAGCAAAATAGCCTGCCTTTCCTCATATAAGTCTTTTAGTCAGATTATATTTTTTCCATAATGTTTCTTATGTTACTGGTTTACTATGACACAGGAGATTGTACAATTTCTATTTCTATAATTGTCAAGGGACCTTTCAGTTGAAGTTCATCCTGAGCTATGAGGCAGAAAGATAACTGGAATGCTATTATCTTCTCTACTATAATTGCCATGGCAACAGCTGCAGGTAGACAAGGCAAACCAAGGATTCTTTTTCTATATCATAGAGACACTAGGTTTTTTTTTTTTCTTCCCTCTCAGTAATGACTCTGAGAGGGCTGTGACACAAACATGCTCTGAGTCATCATGAAAAATGGGTGGGTTTTGGTTCAGTTTAGCTTTGATTTTAATTTTATAAGTGAATATTTGTGATACTATATTAAAAATGTAGTCTTTCAAGAAAGAAACTGGCAGCCTAGGCTGGATTGTTCTGGGAGGCTGAGATGAACCTGTAGCTGGGAAGTTTGGAACATCACTGAAGACCAAAGGCTGAAAAGACATCTCAATATCTTTGTGGTTCTGGACGTTAACTTCTCTGTGCATTCATCTTCCCTTAGGAGAGAAATGAGAGCTTTACCTAGCTCTTTCATAGAGAAATTGTAAGCGTAGTTTAATGCTTTCAGGTAATTACTGTGTCACAGGAAGAAAACTGGAGGTGGACATAAGCCTATAATGACTGTTTCTTAAGGTGGTTTTATTTTTCCTTGTTACTTAAGTGTTCTACACAGCTTCTCCTTCTGCTGCCCCTGATTTCCCCCTTTATTCCTCTATCTGCATACATGCATGTGAATGCATATGCAGATGTGTGCACATGTACTTCCTGAAACTGTTTGCAGTTTACTTGACAATGTTAAGAATTACGCCAAGATTTGCTAGAGACCCATATGTGTATTGGTGTTTTAAAATAAAATAAAGCTTTATACTAGCTCTTCTGTTTGGTTACTGAGGTGTACTGTGAAACTGTTCTGGAGTGCTTATTCTTATTGATGTTATGGTAGTTACTACAAGCATGAAAACTTAAGAATTTGGAGATTTCATGGGGATACTTTCCTATTTATTCTGCTCTTTCCTTTTTGAAATAGGAGACTAGTTCATTTGTTTCCTTCATTAATCATTAAACTCATCTAGATATGGGCAGGGTGAGGTGGGAATAGTGTTTCTTTTTTTCCTGGTGGCACTAACTAATCTCTTTGCTTCAGTCAAAAGAGGATTTCATCTAACCTATTTTAAATAGAGGATTAAGGACAATTAGGCTCTTCCTCTGCTTCACCACTAAGGATGTTGTGAAATCCTCTGAAAAGCACATCAGCCAAAGAGCCAGTCAAGTTTTTCAAAATTAGTGTAAATAATAAAAATAGTTATACGCAGAAAAAAACCCTTTTTGTATGAAGTACTTGTCCAGAGAGAATTGTGTGGATAACTAGGGAGAGCCAAGGAATTGAACTGTTTACCCAGTAGGTTTTTGTCTCTAATGCTTGTAATTTACATTGTGAAGTGGACATGTAGATGTACTGAAATTGATTCCTTGTTATTTGAATTGCCCTAGCAACTTGCAGTTCGAGCTTTGCATTTTACATAGTGCTTCAAAGTACTATTAATGAGTTGGTTGCACAAATGATTATGATTAGGGACAAACACTAGTATCCATTATCTGTGCTTGTATAACTATTTTATGCCATTCATAATGAATAGAATTGGCCTCTCTTGAGGTGGATCTGAATCAGCAGTGTCATTGGATAGCTAACATTAAGCTGCTATACTTGTTAAGAGGTCACTGCAAAATAAAACCATGAAAAATACTGTTATTGGAACATATGTACACAAACCAGCATAATGATTAATGCAAGAGCAAGAAGTGGTTCTGTGTTTTGGAGCAGATCTGGCTACTAAATCCATCCTGTAAAGTATAGACCAGTCTTACTTCCATGAATTGTGGATAGTACACTGGGAAGCTACAAATAAGATACCTGGATGACACTTGCCTCTCAGAAATTGCTCTTGCAATCTGAATTTGTCACTAGCAGTTGTAGGTAGGTTACTGATAAATAACAGTTCCTTTAGTTTTATTTCCTGCAAAACTTCAGTCTAGAGCATTCAATCTCATCTTATTTTTGGATGATAATACACATGAAGGGTAGTACAGAAAAAGCTGAAGTCTGTGTCATCTTACTCATGATCTTGTCATCTTGGAGCAGAATAAACTGTCATTTCTCAGATTGGCTTAAACAGCTTTTCCTGAGTGAGGGGATTGTTTGAAGCTCAGGTCCCAAAGCTGACTTTGAGGAGAGCTAGGGTCCTCTAAAATATATCTGGTGCCTTTTCTGATGACTTTGGCTTGATGCTGTGCATCTGCTTGTCTTCTATCTTCAGATGTTCTAGTCCTGGTATCTCTTAAGCTATCATTATGACTTTAGTTGCATAGACGGGCTTAGTATCAAACTATACTGGTGATCATCAGAAATATACCAATCACTAGCTGTGTTTTGGGTGAAGTATAATGTGGAAGAAGCATTGTTGTGAAAGCAGGTGTCCTGCTTATTCTGTGACTCTTTTTTTTTTTTTTTTCCCAGAGGAAGAAGACAGTATTTGAAATCTAATTGCCACGAAAGCTCTTAAAAAAACCAGGCTGCCATTTAATCTTATTATAGAATATGCTTGTGTAGAAACAGATGCTTTCATTATATGAAATATATGTATGATAAAGGATACTGCAAAGGTAGGCTCAAAACAGTTTATTGACAAAGTCATAACTAAGAATAACTAATTTTCATGCTGATGTTAGCAGCAATACAGTGTAAATAAGTTCAGGCTGGACATTTTGCTTTGGTTAAAAAGACTCTTTAAGATTTTGATTGATTAATGTTTGCTCTTTAATACTCAGCGTTTTCTCTATAAATGTGGAATCTACTGAAATATTGTTATTCATTGCTGATTTATACATGTTACAGAAGAGCTGGAAGTCCTTTCTAGTAACATATATAGTTTCCTTTTCTTTGATATAACAGTGGAATTACAATATCAGTAAGTGTGATCTTAAGTAAGAGTTACCTTAAAAATCTTGCACATTCCAGGCTTCTGACCACCAGTATGGACTTTGGAAATCCTAACCTTCTGTTCACCTAGGCTTTAAAAAAAAAAAACACCCTACAAAACTGAAAAATCAAAGGTTGGTCAAGTAACATCAAATATTACAAGCATTTTCAACATAATTTAATGTTTTAAATCCAATATATAGATTTTCATGTCTTACTGTCTCATTTTTAAATGTGTTTAGTATTTTTGTCCTTTGTACCACATTTTTAATGAATACCTTGAACTCAAGCAGTTCTAGGGCCTTTAAACAAACCCACTCTTTCTTGTTGACTTTAATTGCATATCTTCTGAATAACATACATAGCCATATAAGTATATGGCTTGTCTTTAATATCATGGTAGAGAGCATGAGGGCAGGTGTGTTACAGCTGAGATAAGAATTTCGTTTAATGATGAAGTCATTAAGCATGACACAACTTTCTTCTAAGTTAAAAACAAAACACCAAAACTAACCCACAGGGTTATTGTAACTTCATCTGTGAATCCTGTGGTATTGCTAATCTCTTAAGCAGTGTTAACTATCTGTTTACTATTTACAGTTGTCAGGTGGCCAGATGGCCTAATTTGGTTGCAGGTTACCTGTATTGGCAGTGGGAGAGGAGAAATGAAGGGAAAATGAGAAGCTCTGTCAGCTGTAACTGCATGATCAATTTAAGGTGATTCATGAACACGTTGACTTGATGCTGTAAGTTTTTGTGTGACGTAAGGAGGTTAAACTTTCATACTTAATGGCTGTAATGACAGAGAAGTGATAAGAAAGCTTCGTGTGTGTTATGAAGCTGTGCATAGTGACCAAGGCCATGTATAAACATAAGGATATACCGGGCAATCTGGGTTTTGGTTTTGTATCCTTTCTCTTTCAGCCCAGGAGATCTCAAATTTGGAAGGCTTATATTTTTTTTTTCTTTTTTTTTTTTTTCCCCCCCCCGACCCCTTAAAGAAAGGTTTTGAAGTCCCTGACTTCCTTCCTAAGGAGTGAAAAGGTTACCTTAAGCATTTTTACTCTGTTAATGTCATCTGTAATTCAAAGAGTTTTTATGGCAGTATATATAGATAAGTGGTTTTCTAAAAAAATATATTAAAATTACTTGAGGGTATATTTCTGCTAGGCATGTAGAATTAAAATATTGATATCCTTTGCCATTTTCCTTCATATAATATTATAAGGAATTTTAAACTGAAAATAATAATGCTTTTACACATGTATTTGCTTTGAGTGTTAAAAATCATAACAGAAGTCAGTTTGACTCATGGTTGTTGAGTCATTGAGACAACTTGTAAACCTTTAAGGCGAGTAAGAATGTAGCATTGGCTTTTCTTCTTGCCTTCTCCCTCTGCCTTCAGTCAGACTAGTTAATTCTGCTTATGACTTTGGCTGCAGAATAGCAGCTGCTTGGGTATGTGGCTTTTAGCTGATCTTTACAGAGTATTACAATGAAGGGAATCAGTGCCACTGTGCTCTTCAGTGTTAAATTGTATCCATGTTTTGTAGGTGCACAGGGGAAAAGCAGAAATGAGGTCTTTACAGGCCCCTGAACTCAAGCTTCCTGCTTGACACTGGGCAATTAGATCAGCGCAGCAGAGGAAAAGGAAGTTTGTGATGCTGCTGCTTGCTGCAGGCAGCCGCATAATGTCACTTCTTCCTTGAATTGATTAAAGGTGTGATCTGGACTTGAGTTTCTTGTAGTATGTAGGAAAGACCAAAGCTGAAGTGTTAAGCAGGCTGATGTAGTATTGTGTAGCTCTTGTAATGTTTTAGGAGCTGTCGGAAAGTGACTCTTGCTATAGAGACAGGTTTGCTCTTTCTTTTCCCTTCTATTTTGGATGTGCTTTTGGCTTTTTGATAGAGACATCTGTTTAACTTCTCTCTGACTGACAAACCCTTGAGCACGTTTCTAAGAAGGTGACTGTTGCTCTGTGTTTGAAGCTGAAATGAGTGAAGTAGTAGCAAGATTTGTTTTAAGGGAAAGAATGCTGCTAAATGCAGGTGTTCTGTGTAGTGCTTCCAACTAGGATGCAGTAACATCCCAGAGTGATGACTGGTGATGTTGCTGATGTCTGGAATACTGGCTTGTTTTGTGGCTAGCATCAGACATCAGAAAAGGAGTAACAGAGAAGGATGGGAGATAACACTTCATATAAATTTCAAGGTGCTGTATGGAATGAGGAAAAGCATATGGGGGGCTGTATAGTGGAGGGAATGTTACCTAAAAGGCAACTAATCAACTAGCAAATCACTCCAGCCTTTCTTCCCCAAACTAACTGTATAATGTATGCTGTCTTGTAGCACTCATGTCATGTGGCTTAACCTTCCTAAAGTTCTGAGTGCAATCAAAGCATAATGACTTGGGGTGGGAAGTGGAACAGCCATCATATGCTTATCATTTGCTCCCATATGTATATTAGAACATGTTTTATTGAAACAAGGATGCTAGCCAGCATGGGAATCCATTGCTGAAATTCTGAAAGCCTATAGCACCTTTAACAGGTAACTGTAGGAGACTGTTAAAGGAAGGTTTCTTTGGTTTAGTGTGAAAGCCAGTGTAAAATGCTTAAAACCTAAGGCTTTTTCTGTGTGCAGACAAGGTGTACATGATCTTTTTCACTAAGGGTATTTGGAATTAATTAACTCTGAAAATAATTATTTAAACTTGATATTTCTAAAACAACCAACAAAATGCTTGCTGATATCGGGCTAGTCTGAAAATGCCTCATGCTTTTTTTTTTCATTCTTCATAAAAAGTGACCAAATGATCTGGAGAGATCCCTTATAACCTGTGTTATTGTGATTTTAAAATTAAAACAGTTGACTTCTGCTTAATGTTAATGTAAAAGGAAGTACTCTTGGTTTTCGTCTCTGAGATGGTAATAAGACATCCTACTTAAAAACAGGCTCTGTGGATAAAGCTGTATGTCCTAAAGCAATAATCTACAGGCTCCACAGGTTGTTATTCTGAGCAGTAATTATACCGCGTTGTGCATTTGTTCATTCATGCTTTAAGATGGCCATAGTAGAGGTTCACAACAACTTCCTTGTATTCATCTGCTCAGTAAAACTTGCTGTAGGCGGGGTTGAGGCTTTAATAACAGTGGACCTGACCAGGTTAAAGTATGTATCCTGGTTCCTGTTGTTCCAGTTAAATAAAAATTATTGGAGTCAGCCTATACCCAGTTAGTGTTATCACTCCCTACACCTTTAATTGCTCATGTGACAATTCCAAAACATTTTTCTATTAAAAAAAAAAAAAGTTTTTTTGTCAAACAGTAATGTAAACTGACTGTTTAAGCTGACTGTTTCAAATTACTTAGTTTGGGTATTTATAATCTCATAACCTTTGGAAAGAGAATGGTAGTGAGTAGCTGAGTGGAGAGGGAACTGGGGATAGGGAAACTCTTCTGGAGTTTAAAGAGACTACGTTCCTTTAACTTAATTTGGAAGCTGCTGATAGGTAAGAGTGACCTGAGAGACTAGGAAAGAAATTAGTAACAAACAGTGAAAATGCTTGTGCCCTTGAGACTTAAGCTGACCAGTCTCAGCTTTCCTGACAGGATAGTTGCATTACCATGGAGCACTGACTACTACCATGGGCTCACATGCTCTGAGAAGTTCTGGAACTGTGTTTAGGCGTTGAAACTGCATGTGCGTTCAGTTTGGGGAGTGTGGAAATGAGAGAAAAAAGATGGAATATAGCATCAACTCTGGATGTCTGTATAAACAAGCATTTATTCAATACCATTTCCATAAAAATATTGGATCATGATAATGTGTTGTCAGCTGTTCTTGAAAGACTTACTGGATTAACAGCTGCCAAGAATTCTGGAACGGTTCTGAGGTCTTAAGTTTGAGTAAAAGGCAGCAAAGATTATTTGGACGGAAATAATGGAAGTAAAAATACCCAAACAAACCTTTGATTTCACTGAACCCAATTTTTCTTAGTTTGTGGCATGTTAATGTACTGTGTTTCTATCTCTGTTTTAAATCAGCAAAGAGAGAAAGAAGGTGAAAGAGCATTCCAGAGAAGAGAGTCCTTGGCTGGAAGAGAAGCTTGAGCACTTGATACCACGTGCTTGAAGTCATGTGTTTATAATGTGTCCTTCTGTGGTTTCTGAGCTGGTGGCAAAGGGAGATAAAGCTATAAATACTCTCTGTTCTCCACTTATGTGGTCAGTCAAGGCTTGCTGGCACTTTTATTTAGAACTTGACCACTAAATTGGCAAATTAGACCAGCTTTCCTGCTTCTGATTGGAGTTTGCTTTGGCAAACAAAAAAGGAAAGTGAATCTACCAGCTTAAGTCGTTTTAATTGTGGGATGCACTCCTAAGAGATGCAGGCTCTAAAAGAGGATCTGGAAGCTTTGACAAACTACTATAGGAAGAGATTTTTTTCTTTGTTTCTTTGAAGAAGGCTTATGAGCAATTACTGATACTCCTTCCATACTGCATTCAGCCTTTCTATTGACTTACATAAAATAAATGAACTGTGGCTAGAAATGTTTATTTTCATTACCAAATGTGTTAAAACATCTGGTCTTCTGTTGCATGGTTCATGGATGTGCATCTGTTTGCAGCAGCCCTTTATAGCGCTGGAGATACTCCTGAAAAGTCTTAAACTCTGAGCCTGGGCTCTAGCTTTAATGGATACCAGAAATTATTCAACCCTTGCTCTTGAGAGCTATTTGTCCAACTTTGCTTCCTACACAGGTGGTTCAGGATGCTGTGTTCTTCTGTGCACTATCTTAAAATAATATACTGGTCTTTAAGCCCAGATGCATCCCATTCCAGTGTCTCAGTTTTCCTTTAGTACAATCTCAGCTAATCTTACTATGATTCCGGTCTCTTCTGAAAAGCCTTTCTTATAGGCCTCTTTCTGCTCATCTCCTGCTTTGTCGTTCCACAGTTATCCTCCTTGAGCCTGTATTCTTATGCCAGAGTGGTTTCTCTGCAATTCTTTGCCCTAGCTTGTCTTATCTTCTCATATGCAACGCTTTTAAGAATTGAAAGGAAACAGTGTAGTGAACTCCAAATGAGTTCCAGTCCAACAGAGAGAGTACCTCCCTTCACAAAAGTCTGATCTGGGTCATCTGATCCCTGGCTGAGCCAAATCGGCTGTCGCTTTGTAGTGGGCCTAGTGCTGGAGGGATAAATTGACCCTCACTTCCTCTGAAAATTCAGCTGCCTTTTGGTGGTTGACAAACTACAGCAAACAAAATGTGCTTTTGTTAAGTCTCTCAAACTGAGCTGAAGCATATGATTGAAAGTATTATGCCATAAGGTTACTAAATATATTTTTGCATGACTCTCATGCTAAAAAGAAAAACACAATGATAGCTATCCCCTGTGATGATGGGAGCACCTCCTCTTGGTGGACATTAGTTGCCAAAACTTTATTTTAGTACCTTCTCAAGTCATTAGTGCAGCTGTCTTGGCAGGCTCTGCTAGAAAGAAGTGCAATTCCTAATTTAGTGGATGTCTGTCTGATTGATGCATTTAAATGTAGCAATTCAGAGTGGCAGCAAAAGAGGCTTGAAAGCTGGTGCTGAGCACAGTAGCGATTAGCTTAGGGTAGCTAAGGACTACTTCATTCTTTAAAACAGGAAAATGTTAGTGTTCACCCTCTGCTCTCAGAAATGGCTTGCAGAATGGTCAATGTTGCAGCTTGATTGCTTGTTGCTAGGAAAGGGTTTAGAAAATAAAGACATCTTTTGAAATGTCTGCCTTGCTGTCCTGAGACTGAAGGCCTTGAAGCTTTGGTCTGGCCTACAAGCTAAAAAGCAAGCTTTGTAAGCAGGAGAATCACCTGAAAACATTTCCAGATAACATTATTTTGATCTCTTCCAGGTCTGCTTTTGAAGAGTTTTATTTATCTAAATAATGATCTGTTGCTTAGGCTGGGAAGTTTTTGTGAAGGCACTGGTTGCTGCTGCTTCACTCCAAACAGAACTTCAAGTCTGGAAGCTTGTGGTCACAGGCACATGGTTTGCAGGAAACAGTGATTCTTAATATTGGCTTCTAACAGTCTTAATATTGTCTTCTAAGCATGTTTTTGTCCTCTTATTGGAGACTTGCTTAGAGAAATCATTGCAGTACAGTGGGCTGAGTTCTGCCAGAAACCAGCAGTTGTGGTGGTTATGGCTACAGTGCAAGCAATAGCTCTATACATTGGAACAGGCAGTTATGCTTTTAAATCTGAAAGTTGCAACGGGGTTCCTAAGCCTGTTATTCTGTTGCTCTGAGATATGGTTACATGACTACTGCCAGGACAACTATATTGTTGAAACAGTTTAAAACAATAGATTTAACATAATGTTGAAGATGTTCTTTGGTGGCAGATGTGATACTGAAGGTAGTGTGTTACTTTAAGGCCACTGCATTCTGCATCGTCTTATGGGTTGTCTTGTGGATGTTACAGTTCTAGTTTGATTCGTTGGGTTTGCTTTTCTGAAGGTAATAATTTTACTGGCAGAGGGGGATAAATATACTTTCATTGCATAGATGAATTTGGCAAACGCTTGTGACCTTTCTGAGTTACAACGTATACTGGTGGAATGCTGAATGGGCAAACAAGATGATTTGTCTTTTTGCTTCATTTTCACTACCTGAAAAAATTGTTCATTTTATGGAAAACTACTTGATGCATGTTGACCTTAAAGAAAAGGGTTAAGTGGTCTTGTGTAGCTGACTTTTGTCCTGGAAAGAATCATCAGTGAAAGTTAGGCTGTCAGCTTTATTTGCCTTTCCTAGCTATATTGTCTGCTTGCCAGCATCTTTTAAATGTTTTAAGTGTAGCTTTTGTATTTTTCTAATGCATAACATTTGTATGCGGTGTGTCTTGTGATGGTGCCAGAACAGCCATATAGTAAATATTTAATAAGTGTAATAAAGATTTCTTCTTCTCAACAGGCTGAAGTCCTGATCTAAAGGAAATGAAATTGCTGTTCTAAATTATTTATGAAATGCTCCACATAAAGAGATTTGGTTTGTTTTGTATATGATGCACAGATGGCAGGAGAAATGGTCTCAATGTACTTAAGATGTAAATGGTGTAGGGGGGTGTTAAGCATGATAAAAATAATCCCCCTTGCATGGCTGAGGGTGGTATATCTTCATCCAAGATGGTAACTGTAGTTGATGTTGGATGTTGGAATTTTTCTTGCTGTTCTCTCTACGTTAGCTGTCTCAATTTTAGGACAGATTGCGTTGCAATCCTTTTTTTTTTTTCTGAAAAGCATGAATTGTTTCCTTTAAAAGTCTTAACAATGAAACTGTAATTACTTATTTTTTCAAGGTGGTAGACATGGCTATCAGCTCTCATGGGAATACGGGTTTCCCTTGTCTTTTACTAGTATTTAAACATGACGGTGGTGGTTGATGCAACTTCAGTGAAAGGGAGAAGTGTGTGAAACAAGTGTGGTTGATGCTTTGAAAGTGGAACTGAACATGCAAAAAGTACTCTTTTTCCTCTTTGATCAAATGCAAAAAAAGGTATGCAGACTGGTTGAGACAAGGGAAAGAGTGAACATAAATGGTGAAGTATGTAAGCAAAAGGAAACCAAATTTGTTACAGAAGAGAAAAAGTGTGGGTAATCCTCTGTCCTGAGACATAAAGCTTAAAACACAAGCCCTTGGATGCTGAACTGGTTGGGACACCGTACCTAGCCCCTCTCCTGTTCCTCATTATCACTGTTCTGTTTCTGTTGCTTTGAATGAAGGGTGATAAAACTAAGGAGAAATGTGAAGACTTCTGAATAAGGTAGGAGCTTACCTACTTCCCACAGGAAGGGCCAGCCATTTGAGGAACTAGCTGTCTATTGCAAATGTGCTTCCTGTGAGCATTACTGTTTTGATAGATGTTGGTGGTGTTTTGTTTTTCTTCCCCTGAGGACCACAGATCTCTTTAGTTGTAATAATTCTTTATTTCAAGACTGAGCCTATGCTAGTGATGGGATATATACTGAGATCGCCTTTATGCAGCTCACAGTAGGCTTTCAAATGTAATCCTCGTCTGGTGAGAAGCCACTGTAGTTTTTAGGGAATTAAAGAAAATGAGCAAGATTGCCTGGCAGACAAGGACTGTACCGGAGAGGAATAATCTTTTCTTAAGTAAAAAGCTCAAAAATGCTTTCTTTTCTGCCTCAGTACTGCAGTTTCCTTTTGGTGTCAGGATTCACTTTTTTGTACTAGTGTTAATTTCCTTCCTTGCATATTCTCAAAACAAGAAGGTAAATTGCCTTTAAGTTTGAGGTTATCTGAAATGAAAAACATGTTATTATCTTTAAAATATGTGATTGTGTCCAGCAATTTACAACAAATTATCCAAATTCACTTTTTTGCAAGTGAGGAAAGATAGACCCAATGTACACCCATGGAAGTTAAGCTCCATAAAAATAAACTTCCTGCTTTACTTGGTGTCTCTGGGATTGCAGTACTCTGTTTTCCTTTAAAGTAAATACATTCTAAAGCCATTGAAGTGTGTGCATGTATCTGGCCATCTTGTTTTCAACTTTTGTAGAAGTGAGCTTTCAAACAGTAGCCCAAAGCACAGATGTTCTACTACTCTTCAAGTAATACCAGCTCTGAAAATAGTGGCAGTTACTTTGTTTTATGAGGCTGTTGTATTTCCATTTTGGGGAAGACAGGAAGATAAAATCCTTGCTATTGAGATTTGTTTTATGTTTTAGAGTATAACATGGTCTTAATAAATACACGTTAATACTATGCAATATGTTACAATAACACTGAAGTTTTAAACATCCTTTTCTTAATTAGTCATTAGGTTTGGCTTAAATCTACCATGGTTTGCTTCAGAACGTGGTGTTGGGGGATATTTTGGTGGTGGACACCTTTAGATGCAAGAAATGCAGTGAAATGGAACTCTTGTTTCATGGTGATAATGGAAGAGGCATGAAAGCAACTTTTGCCAGTTATAAGCAATGTTTCTGTTAGCTCTTGATTCCTGTTGTGGGACTGAAATAGAGCCTGCTAGTTGACTTTGTAACAGTTGTACGTGCTATATCCTGAATAAAAGACATGTTAGCAAGTGTGGGCATGTTAATATTGCTGGACCTGGAAAGAGTTATGAGACTCAGAACATCCCGTGGAATAGACTTTATAATTTATTTTAAGCTGTCTCTTTTGGGGGGAATAAATATATAACTGTATAGTCTGTGTGTGTATGTTTACACACATATACATCTAAAACTATTTTTTTGAAAGCAGGTTGCATGCTGTAGATACCAAGGTATAGATGTTCAGAGAAGGAATGAAATAAGATCGAATGAGAGATGCATCACCATTTCAAGTCTTCATATTCCTCCTCTGAGTAGCCTTTCTCATCTCTTGTTTGAATGCACTGATTCTTGTGCTTCTAAAATAATTTGACTTTCTGCCAAACAACAAAATGTATTTGGTTTGGATTTGTGTGGTTGATTTTTTTGTTTGGTTGGTTTTTTTTAAGGCTACCTCCCATGTCTAGTGCAGGAAAAGCAAATGGCCTAACAAAACAGCCAATTCCTGACTCATGGCTGATTGACTCTTCACTTGGGTTTTCCTGTCTGTGTGTCTGAGTTTCTGGGAATCCTGTTTCTTTCCTGGGTTTCATTCTCGAGAGCCTTTTATAAGTGCTAGCAGTTCTCTGCTGTTATTTCCTGTCTGCATTTTGACACTTCCTCCTCGAAGTTCTTTCAGCATGCTCTACTATTAGTTTGCTCCTTTTGTAGGTAGGGTCATTATTTGCTCGCGATTGGAGGAAAGTCCTGTCCAGGGCTGCTTTCATAGCCCATTTACCACTTGGTAAACTAAGAGCAGAATTGAACTAACTTCAGCTCTTAAGTGGTCTGTACTCTTTGCCATGTTGGAGTTCTAACTTTGAGTTAGAGAAATTTAGCCAAACATAAAACTTAGGGAAATTTACTCTGTTTATTTGCAGAGTACTTCAGAATATGCATATCTTTTAGTGGAGCCTTTCCTCTATTGTATTTTTACCTCTCCTTATTTGAAGGAGCTAAACGTAGCGAGCACACCACAAAACGAGGGGAAAACTACTAGCTTGGCTTTCAGAACCTAGAGAAAGGATGATGAAGCAGATTAATAATTTTGAAGTAATGATCAGCAATCTGTGCCTTCAGTAGAAAGACAAGCTAGAAACATGCTCATTGAACAAATGCTTTACTCTTGAATATTTTTGGTTTATTAGTTGCCAGTGCGTGCAGACTGTGTTGTCATCAAACTCTCTCCGTGCTTTCAGTGGTCTAATGTGGGTGTGGGTCATGTACTCTTCCAGTTCTAGTATAATGAAAAGAATTCTTGTAGAACACTGGTAGGCAAGTGAAGAGCTCCAATTTGGTGTGGAGGAGAAGGAAGGAGAGAGTGAAACTTCAAAAATTATATAAAACACTGAGTATTTTGTTAGAGCATGTCATATTGTGGTCTGGAACTTTAATTTCATACTTCAACTATTTAAAATTTTTAAAGAATTAAACACTTGTGTTAATTTTTAAGTTTAAACTTAAACTGATAAAACCCAAGAAAATGCTTAGATAATTGTTTAGATTAGATGCTGTTCCCTGCATAAAGAAAACTGATATCTAGGAATCTGGAAGGTATTGGAGTCAAAGTGTGACAAACTTTGAGAAATTAAAGATTGTTTTTCTGGTTGTTACTGTAGAAGTCCCTGAAGGCTTCTATTGCAGCATAGCTTGTTTGACAGATACCTCCCTGATGAATACACTGTCAAGTATGTTTTGTTCTCTTGATTAACAATACTACTGTGTACCACAGTGCTAACATTAGATTCATCTGTTACTACAGAGATTGATAACAGCCTAATCAGTGGAAGCAACTGCTCAGATAATAATGATTCTTTGCTACGGTGTCATATTTATAACATTAGAGTGATGTGACCCTTGGTATGATATTGCTGCAGTAGAGGTGGAAATAAATTGAGAAGGAAGAAGGTGTTGCCTGCATGAAGAATTAGAAAATCTTTTCTAAAACCGGTTTAAGGTATTTTCTGAATTTGGTGATATTGCATACTACCACACTGTTTAGAAAAGGTAAACTCACTTGAGTATGGTTAAGTAGGTTGTTAGAATGCAGCTTTGTTGATTTCCTGGCAGTTACTGCCCTTTATTCCTTATTACACTCTTCAAAAAGTTATATTTTAGTCTTCAAGGATAAATCCCTTCCATTATATTGTGATGATACATACAGATGTTACCCTGCTTCTATGTATTAAAAAAATCCCTTTTTACTTTATAGGTATTTCAGGATGCGCCTCTAATATAATCTGCAATCCTTGTTAGTGCATATTGGAAGCTTCTATGTTGTAAAGCATCCTGTATGCTACCATTATCACAGTATCACAGTATTGTAAGGTTGGAAGAGACCTTTGAGATCGAGTCCAACCTATGGCCCAACACCTACACCTACTAACTACACCTACT
>VWPV01030673.1:0-47649 GCA_013389885.1 Geococcyx californianus | reverse complement strand
ACCCCAGCTCCCTCAGTCGCTCCTCATAGGGCTTGTGCTCCAGCCCCCTCACCATCCTCGTTGCTCTCCTCCGAACACCCTCTAACATCTCAATATCCTTCCTTGTTGTGTCCAAAGTGTAGGACCCGGCATTTGGACTTGCACTATGGATAAGTAACTTCATGCTCTCCATGACTGGCCTTGCTTTCCTAGTGTCTTAGAGAATAGCCTTCCTTTTTGTGTTCTCCAGCAGCAATACTGTCTGTGAGGTATCCTTTCTTCTAACTCTTATGACACACTCCAAGTCTGCTTCAAGGGAAAAATGTCACTCATTTCTGCAGTCATCATTCCTGTTACTGAGAAAGTTGAGCTTGACAATTGTCTTCTTAAACATTTGTTCATTGAGATTTTTGATTTAGTATCTGATTTGTTCTTGAATTTAAGACAAGTATAAGCCACCAAACATGAACAAAAGGCACTCATTTGGGTCTGAATGCAGTTCAAAGTTTTCAGGAACACATTTTACTGGTTTAAGCCCTTCAACATTAAATGGCAAAAGCAAAGTTTGAGGTACAACCATCAGGTAGTCCAGTCATCTTAAAGCTGAACTGCAACTGATAGCTCTACATTCCCCCAAAACACAGTGAATAGGATGACTAAAAGAATGTACTGTTAGATATTTAGTTTGCAGTTGTAAAGCAAGTATTTTTGTTATAAAACAAGATTATTAAGCTTCAATTTTGTATTCTTATTTTGTCACACCTTGTGGACTAAATTGTAAGAAGGTAGCTATTCATGTGCCTGGTTCTTAGAAGGATAAGCATCACATCTATAATTACTGTCAGATGACCTAAAACTCTTTAGAAACAAATAAATCTCCTCAAATAACAGTCCCATATGTAACTCATTTAATTCATTCAAGAATTCTTGTAATTTTGGTCTTGGGAGATTAGTTAGGCTGGTACTGGGCATGCTTGAAGACTTAACAAGAAAATGCTAGTGAATTGATGTCTCTGTTTCCAGATCTGGGTGAGCTGGGCAGGTTTGTCATATGCAATGTGAAAGCTGAATTCCAGACAGGATAAGCAATTTGGCCAGGATCCCTCAAAGCTACTGACAACAGTGAAAACTGGAATTTGCGTAGTGAATAGTCTCAATAGATTGGGCTTTCTGATAAAACGGGCAAACTATAATGAAGGTTTTAATCTTTGCGCACTGTCTGTTCTGTAGGACTACAGCCGGTGCTCTGTCTGTGACTGGACTGGTAGAAGTGGCCTGTTGTGAAGAGTGATTACAGTGAAAGCACTGTGGGTTTGTTTGCCTGCTATCACTTTCTCCCTACCTGATTTCCATTTAACCATTAGCCAGATGTTAGAACTGAGAAGTCTGTTGCTGGAAGAGAAGTTAAAAGAAAACATGCATGTGCCTAATGTTGTAGAATGACTCTTGCCTGTGTTCAAGCTGAGATTTCAGATTGGCTGCAAGTAACTTAATTTTTCCTGGTTATTGCTGTTGCTTACTTTAATGGGGGATGGAGGGGTGGTTTAATTTCAAAAAGTGTTGAGTGCTTAGTCTTAGTGGCTCAACTGTATCATTAGGCAGAAGATACTACAAAATGTAGTGTATGCTTATACAGGAAATAACTAAGTTTTCCCTTCTCCAAAAATCAAGTAGTTGATTTAAATAAGAAATTAAAGTGTTTTTAAGCTCTGGCTTTATTTGAGGGAATGGGCATATCTTTGAGTTGATGAGTTTTCTTAAGAGACCTCTCTGCTGAGTGAGCACCTGCGGTTAATCTGATTTGTTGTTTTGATTTTAGTATCTACAGTAGAGGAGCCTGTGGTGGATTGGGGAGCAGTTTTCTGCTTACTCTGCTACAGTCACCATGCAGAGTTGGTGATCAGTAT
Source organism: Geococcyx californianus (assembly GCA_013389885.1). Taxonomy (NCBI): domain Eukaryota; kingdom Metazoa; phylum Chordata; class Aves; order Cuculiformes; family Neomorphidae; genus Geococcyx; species Geococcyx californianus. Next base: position 45,763 of record VWPV01030673.1, on the reverse strand, counting down.
CTGACTTTACTTGCCTGGTAAATAGTGGTATTTGGACTTGACTTTTTTCTTGTGATTTTTCATTATTTCACAGGCTCAAGTGCAGGTTTTATTTGTTGGAGTATGCTGAAGTGTATGGCACCACCTGTGCTTGCACATGTATTTTTTTCGAAAGGAGGTTGGAGCGAAGACGGTACTCTGAGGAAAATAGAAACTGGCAAGACGGAGCACAGTGTCCCAAGAACAATGAAGGTCTTCTAATTTTGAGTTTGAAAGCTCTGTTTGATTGCTTCCTAAGTCTTTTAATACTCGGGTATCTCTTCTAGTCACAACAGAAAGCTGAAGTAGAACAAGAATGAAAAATTATGATTAAGCAATTTAATTGCTTAGTAGCACATTTATTAGAGGTAGTTTGATATTCACAATAGTTCTTTACAACAACAAAACCAAGAAGCCTCTAAACTCTTGGAAAAAATATCATACTTAAAAAGCTAGACAGTCTAATTCTTTGCCCTTCTAGAAGCAATGATATAATCTGACAAAAAATGAGCATACTATAATTTAATATGCCATTGTTGGTGTAATAAAAAAGCTATTCCATACTCTACTTGCTTTCATACTGTTGATAAAAAGCTGCCATATTATATTAATTGTTTGAGCTGTGACTTAAATTTTTTACCCTTCAAGCAGGCCAAATTCAGTGATCTGATGCCCACTACATTATTTCATATACCAAGTCAGATGAAGTGACAGAGTAGCTGCAGGTTATGAAACTTTGACATTTCAAGAGCATGCAACAAAAGGCATCAAGAGGCTTTGACAGTTTGTGAACTACATCAAAAATGCCTAACAGAACCGAAAAGTTGCAATGTAGTTCAATCTGATATGGTAATAAATGGAATGCCAGCATTTCACTGTATGCTAACAGGTTTTTTTATGGAAATGTACATCTAAATATGTAGAAACCATATCCCTCCCAGACAGCATCTGAGTTGAAATTAGTTTGAGACTGTAAGTGGAGATATTTTTTTTTTGGCCATATTCTTGCTTGTCTTTAAGCATTTGCTAATACCTGCTGTTAGTGTAGACTGTTACTTGTCTGTGGTTTTGTTGTAACTAAGTCTAGTTTTCTCAAGACTGCTATGTTAAGACACAGTAGGAATGTTTATATTTATGTCATGCTAATGCTGATGTCAGGACCCAGAGACATTCCAACTGACCTTAAATAAGATAGACCAGTGTGCAAACAGATGCCTTTGCTTGCCATTGAGAAGGCTTAAGCAATGATGGCACAAAAGGGGAATCGGAAGAAAAATCTTGAAAAGGAACTGTAATTGAGCAAAAGGCACATCTTGGGTAAGAAACAAGCTTTTTGGGCATCTTCAAGAACAATGTAGTACTATTAGAGGAGATGAATGTAGAGTGCTTGGATGTAGTGTGCTGTGGAGACACTGAAGTGGTTAATGAAAAATGTTTGGCTGAGAAGGAGCTGTCATAAGGGAGTATTTGAGAGCTGGTATTGCTAAATGGAGGTGTGTTGAGCTGTTAGACCAAGTTAGAACTTGCAAAGGAGCTGAGTGGTTTTTGGAGGGGGCAGTGAATGGGCAGGTGAATGAAAAATGCAAGGTTTCATTTTTATTCTTGTGGATTTGAGAGGTGCTCTAGCTGTTCGCAAAATCTACCATAATCAAATTATAAGAATGCTAGTTGTTAATGTATTTTTATCATTCCTCAAACTGAAAACAGAAAACTAAAAATTTTTTTCGGATGATATTTCACTGGTTGGTGAAAGCTTAAGGAAAAACTTTCATCTTTTCTTTTGAGTTTTAATATGTCAGCCAATTAAGTCCTCTTAAATGGTGCATATAAAAATAGACAAGCTGATTAAGCGCAGTCTTTTATGCTTTTATCAAAATGCCATGTGCCTTTTAAAAAAGTTGGTATACTGGAATACCTGTTTAAAAATGAACGTACTGCTGCTATAAGCATTTTGAGAAACTTAATGGAAGGAAAATAATCAATGTGACTGTAGTATATGGGTGCGAATATGTAGAAGTTGCATGACAGATGAGTTGCTTCAGTAGAAAAGTGCTGTATGAGTAAGGAGAATAGGATAAACGAAGCTGTGTTTAATTGATGTGGATTGAAATACAACTTAGAAGGAGATGAAGGGGTTTAATATTGTAGCTGTGCTGTTGACCACATAATCAGAATACTGACAATCTTCTAAAATAGCAGAAGGCATGAAAGAACTTAAGGAAAAAATTGTGCTAATAGCAGGAAATTTAATTTTATTTCCGGAAGAGGGAGGAGAAATCTCACAGCTGAATGTCATGAAGAGACAATGTTTTAACTTTCAAGGATGTTCTTCTGTCATCTGCCTTGATATGCAAAGAGGTAATTTTAGTCTTAACAAATGTAGTGGGTCTAGTTCAAGATGTTAGTAATTATCTTGTAAGCATTATCTGTGTTGTACTTTTATTGGATATTCCTGCATGAACAGAAACGCACTCAGACTTCTTCAGTGAGGCTTCCCCTCCTGCTTGTCAAAAACTTAAACAAGCCTCAGTTTCAACGAAGACAAGAAAGAAGCAATGAAGACGTTTAGCTGTGAAGGTGTAGGCTGTTTTGTCGGTGTTACAGGGACCAGGTCAAGACAGCAAATTAGAGACTTGGAGGTTAAATATATCAAAAAATGGTTTTAAAAAAATGAAAGAATCTACTGCTTAAATAAAATGAAGAAAGCTGATAGTAATCCTTCAAAGAGCAGAACTCCTACCTAATAAAACAGGAGGAGGAAGACAGTGGCAAATGTAAAATTAAAACCCTAAGATAATATTCCTAGCACTGACAGTGGTTCACATGTGAGAAAGGCTGCAGTCTCTTATGTGAAGAGGGTGATGGAGAATTCTCAAAGATGCTGCTACAGCAGAGAAGCCACAGGAGTTCTTTGCAGTAGTATTCACTGCAGATGACTGTAGAGAAATTCGCAGACTGAAGAGTTTGACAGGCGTGGACAAGGGGAACTGTCTTGATTAATGTGTTAAGAATGAATCAGTAAAATGAATAAGAGGATATCATGCAGACCAGATATTCTCTCAAGTTGTAAAATATCTCAGATATGGAAGTGTCAGGTTTTTTGTATTAAGTATGTAATGCTTCTGGATGTGCATGCCAGAGGAGTGGAGCATGGGAGTGTGATGCCATAGAGGCCTAGAAGAGAAGTAGAACCAGGAGTTTCAAGGAAGTATCATGTAAATTGTGTAAACATAAATAAAGAGGTTATAGCTGGGTTTAGCTAGAAATCATGATTCAAAAAGCAGTTAGAATCCTTTGAGGGGGAAGCAAGTATATGGCTGGGATAATGCACTTCGATTTCTAAAAAGCATTTGACAAGACCTCCTGCCAAAGGCTTTTAAAGGAAGTCAGCTGTTGTGGATTAAAAGGAACTGCCTCTTGTTATATTAATAACTGGCCAGAAGATAAGAAAAGGGTAAAACTAAATGATCAATTTCTACGGAGGTCTTTCCAGGGGAATCTTCAAGGATATGTACCCTGAGCAAATTCAGACATGTTCTAGACAAAGGACCAAAGCATGCTGAAATTGAGGTAGGAATATAAAGTCACACAATCCAAAATTGATTGTGAGAAGTTCAATAAGACTTTCCAAATACAGAGAAAGTGGACAATAAGGAGCTGCTGAGATTGCTACATGTCGATTAATGTGTACTGAACAGGAGAATGAAAACAGTTCTATTTATGTGGCTGCTTAAACAGAGTCCTAGTTACCTGTTGTCCTTTGGGAGAAATTCTGTTGTTCTTGTGGGTTATTCTTTGAAGGCATAAGCTTTGTGATCACAGCTGTAAGAAAAAAAAAAAATAATTGAAACAAAGGCAGAAGTGTTTAGCAAAGGTGTAAAAGATGGAGCAGAAAACATCATTACTGTTACTTGGTGTATTGGATACTATATGCATCTTTGCTGCCTCAGACTGAGTAAATCTAGTAGTGGTGACTGGAATAATCACTGTGGTGTGACTTCTAATTGAGGGGAAAGCTAAACAAGATTGAGCAGTGAGAGCAAAGTTTGTGGGCAGAACTTAAACAGGAGGTGCTTCTGGAAAACAGGCCTAAAGGCCTCCATACTTTTTTTCTAGCAAGTGCCATCACTTTTATTACAAGTGATTTTCCATTAGAGTACTATATGAGTACGGAGGAGACTTTACAGAGTAGATTTTATCGAGAGGGTTATAGATCTTGGAGAAGAGTCCTGATCTTTTTAAGATGTGATGTTAAATACATGAAAACAAAACGCTGCAAACACTAGCTTTTCAAGGCTGTCATGTAAAGTATCAGTAATCCTATTGTCTATGAGCAGTTGTCTCCTGTGTAAATCTTTGAGAGTTTTGGTTTTCATTATCTATGTATAGGAATACGAATGTGGGTTAACTTGGGTATGTGAACTTTAAAGCTGGAAAACCAGCATTCTTAGAGGTATTAATCACCTACAGCTGTGATTATGGAAAACAGGACAAGCTATAGTGAAAACTCTTTAAAGCCAGAACAGCTTTATTTTAAGTCACCTTCCTTCAGGCTTGAAGTGACAACTTGGGCCATAACTTTTACCTTTGCAAAGGGGAGGATTTTTGTTTCCTGTTCAGAGACATTGGTGAGTGTTTCTGGGTCGGGTTCATTGCGCTGTTGCTTTTGTGAAGAATAAAAATGTCACAACTTAAGTTACCTTGAGTGATTTGTAAAAGGACAAGCTGAATAGTCTCCCTGTAGGTTTTGGTGGTTGATGAGCACCTACCATAGGTATTATGGGTGGTAGAAGAGAAAGTTAATCATCTAATGTAAGCTGCCAGAAGCTAATTTTCACTTCAATTTTGATATCAGGAAGTGATGTTATTAACCTTTCCTTTCATTTCCCCAAAACACTAGAAGTCCTTCAAAATTTTCTGGATAATATTTTTTTCATCTCTGTACGCTGAATAAAAAATAGGGAACTTATCTTACATGGACTGGATATGTCTTGAAAACAGCAGTTATGTTTAAAGTTCTGTTTAATGCTGTCTATGCTTACATAGAATTGCAATGCAACATGGAATAAATTGTAGCTTATGTATTACAAAAAGGGGGCAGGTAGACCTGCCAAATTTTTTTTTATATTTCAAACAAAAAAGGTGAAATAAATAGTCGTCATGTAAGCAGTTGAGCAAATGTTACAAGGTACTAACAAAGTTCAAAGCGTTTTCCCATCCCAAGATAATTTGATTTAAAGAAAATATAATTTTTTAAGTACATGAGTATCCCATGCAAATTCAAATGGATGGAAACTGTTTTTTTCTGTATTGAGTTATGTAAGTCTGCACATTAAGCTTTTTTCTTTATTCATATTCAGTCTCTTCTGAGTAGAATGGGAAACCCCCTAACAGTATGCAATTCTATAATCTAACAAGATACTGCGTTTTGAATTGGGTGGGGTAGTTTTTCTCAAATTTCAAAACCAGCTCTTAAATTGTTAACTTTTTGTTTACATTTTATCAACTAATTTCTGTTTTGGGATTTTTCCCCTCTGATATAACTTACCCTATTTCAGATGGTGTTTGACTGAGCCCTTCCTCTTTCTTTTATCTCTGCTCGCTTGTCAGGTACAGGAGAGGTTCTGTCACCTTTCCTAGCCTCAGCTGGAGCCTGAAGTGGAGATGGAAGTTTTAAAAGAACTTGCAATGTAGGTACAGACTGTAGGAAGGCAAATGCTTGGGTTTTATTGCAGATAATATGAAAAATAGTGAGTGTGCATGTTGTTAGTATAAGAATAGGACTTTATATTGACATGCTTTTTATCTGACTATGTTGTTTGCTGATTGAGGGTAACTGTTTCTGGTAAATAAGACAACTTGAGAACAGAAGTATGTAAATAGATATTTCCACTGCTGCTGTCACTACTTTCTATTTGATTTAGGATTGAAAGAAAAACATTTTGGAGACTGACACACACAATGGGAATACCTTGTAATGCATGAGGCCAGAGTTAGTGAGTAATACAACCAAAAAGTTATACAGTAGCTGCAGTACATAATTATCAAAGCAATATAGACAGTGAGTGAAAACTGTTAGGTGCCAGACAGTAAGCCCCTATAGAGAGACAGCTGGAGACAACTGCCTTTAAAACTTATAGCTTGGGGTTCTCTCTCCTATTTGCTTTCACTTTTATCTTTTGAGTCCACTATTTAGGGTTGTCTCTTACTTGATATCAATTTAGTGCTCCTCATCTTCTGCAGGCTATAAAGTTACATTATAGTAAATGTTCTGTTTTAAAACAGTCAGATCTTTCAAAATCTTAATCTTTGTTTTGTATGGCCTGCTTTTAGGAGAAAGGAGGAGTAGAGAGGGCAGTAAAGAATGATGGGAATTATATTTTGAATTTACATACACATTTCCAGTTTAAGGTGTCCTGTTTTCAGCTCTTTCTGAAACTGATTGATAAAAGCAGATGCACTTAAATAGCCAAACTAGCAGAAAAGATTTGTGAACGGTCTTTAGTGAAATGTATGAAGGGAGGTAAAATGGAGGTCATTTTTAGTTTAAAGCTTTAACTGTGTTAAAAAATCAGGGATAGCTGGGTTCAAACAATGCTGTATTTAGAGCCATATACTACAAACTCAACAGGAAACGGATACAAATTGAGGATTTCTATTTACTGCATTAGGAATTATATCCTGAGAAGACTGCTTATGAAAGGTTGTGTTTTTTCTTGCTCAAACTAAAATCTGTGAGAAAAAGCTGTAGTTGAGTCTTCAGGTATGTTTAAATCTGTAACAATGGAGGATAATCTGCAGTTCTATGAAACACAAGCTTTGTCAGTATGAAGCAAATTACTGAGCAATAAAATGTAATTATAGAACCTGGATTTTTTGATTTTGTATTTTCTAACCTTGATTTGACTTCCTGATCTAAATTTGAACTGGATGTCATTTTAATGTTTTAAACTCGTTTTTTCACTTTAATTTTTGGTGAACTGATGCAATAGTTAAGTTTATATGGTGATGAGAACTGACTACCCTCCCATCTTAGCAACTAAAGCTCTGGACTTAATACCTTGATAGTGAAAAGTCACTTAAATATTAAGAAAGCTAGATACAGCTATCTCTGAAGTTTAATCTTTTCTGAATGCTTCTGAAGATTATTCTATTTTTATGATAATTTTAAGAAAACTCAGCTCTTACAAATGCCTATCAGATCCTTTCTCTGTTAATAATCATGTGGTGGGACTTTCAGAGCCATTGGAAGAACGGTACTGGTACAGCACTGCTCTTAAGCCTTTGAATTGTGTAGAATTTCTCCAGTCCATTCTGTTAGAGGAGAATTAAACTCTTGTTTAAAACATAGCCTAATCTGTACCAGGTCCAGATATTTTTAATAAAAAAATCTTTGGTTGTTTTTTCTTCAGAAGTGATTTACAACAGTTTCTGAATTTAAGTTCCAATAGTTATTGTTACTTTGCTATTTTGTGACTTAAAGCTCTTTCTATATGAATATCACGTTAGTTTGCGAGAATTCATGTGGAAATCGGCCATGACAGGATTAAGATTGCAGAGAGCTGGAACAGGTTTGCCTTTAGGGACCATGACTATTGAAAATAATTTGTTTAAAGGTAAAAATGTTTGGCTTTGTTTGTGTTTGCGTGCACCAGTTGTATCTATAGGCAAAATGCTTCATGAAATAAACCCCTGATAATTCCTCATTTGTTTGAAATGTCAAAATGTGTCAGTCCAAATAATCAGAAATCCTGTTACTGTTTTGTTTGCTAAGTCTGATACTATATTGAAACATCATCATGAAATTGCTTCTATTCATTTTGTCTTTTTTTTTGTGTGTGGTTTACCATTTACAGAGTAAATTATTTAATCCCTTTTCCTACTTGAGTATTGTTAAAGCAGCTAATGTCATGTAATTTGGGTCACTGGCTAAAAAAATTGTCTACACAATTTAATAATTGAACAGAAGAAATTATTTATGAAGAGATTGATACACTTTCTGAAAAGTAGTTTTTCAACAGTTTTTGCTTTCTTCATGCTTAGGAAATCTTTTTACTCACCTTAAAGCTTTGCATGCTTTAAGCATTTCAGATTTAAACTCAAAATATCTTCCTGTAAGAACAGGGTTTGAACTATTCTCTTTATTCTGAGTTAGAAAAAGTCTTAGTGATTCAGTCAGCTTAGGTAGCTGTGTTATTACTGGAGAAAGTAGGTTTGCATGACTCTGCTCATGCCAGAACAGTGGAAATTATCTGGAGAACTGTGTGGTTCACACAATTTCCCAGTTAGAGAATATCCTCTCAAAGCTGAAGTTATTGTTATTCTCACTTAATGTGTGGAAAGAACAGTTTCATGTTATTTTTAGGCAGCTTATAGCCCCTTTTTAAAATGAAGATATGAAAACATCAGTGCCAAGTGGGTTGCAGTATTTGTAGTAGTGCGTATAAAAAGAAAATTTCTTCCATTATGACAGAAATGTTGCTATCTATTTACTGCCACAAAACAAAGTCCTTGAAAAATGACAGGTAATTTTATAGATGATTATGAAGTGTGAAGTAAATACCTTATACACGTATTGTTTGAGTGTTAGTTTATGTGCCACTTTGCTAGTAGAGCACATCTTTCTTAAATGAATTTGTCAGAAATGGAACAGTTTCTCTATTTGTTTCAGTTCCTTTTTTTCATGTGGCACTGTATTTACCACAAACTTTATTTTGGTGACATCTAAATGTGCCAGATTTCAATGGGAAGAAACACCATTTCCCAAAGGACTTCTACCTCTTTTCCATTTTTCCTTTCATGATCCCTCCTTTCCTTCAGCAAATTTTTCTCCTCATTCCAACATCTTACTTCTGGTATTCAATAATGTGGTGTTATGTCAAAGATAGTACTGTTGCTAGGAATGGCTCAGGAATTCCATAGAAAGAGAATACTAGACCTACTGATCTTGTGCTCAGAGTGTACTTCATCGCAAGATAATTTTCTTCCTCAGCATTAGTTCTTTTGGTTCACTCTAATTTATTTTTGTTCTTATGCTAACTAATTTTCTTTAACAAAATTTATTCAGAAGTTTGATTTCATTATTATATCTAATTCTTGTTTTAGAAGAGTGACATCTCTCTAATGACTGTCCCTGGTGCACATTTGTGTCCAAACATTGGTAGTAAAATGAAGCAGCGTTTTGTAAACGTTGTCACAGCTGAGTACTAAGAAAGTTTTTGTGGAAATTTTGGAAGATAATGTTTATATTTATTGTCATGTCCTCACAGTAAGCTTTCTCTGTGTTCTTGCTGTCTTTCCAGCTTCCTTGGTTATACGTGCAGGCATGACATTTGGTTTTGAGAGGTTTATGTGCGTATCACAGAATCATAAAGGCTGGAAAAGGCCTATAAGATAATTCAGTGCAACTGTCAGCCCAAACCCACCATGCTTACTAAAGTGTGTCCCAAAGTAGCACAACTATGTGATTTTTTTTTTTTTTTTTGACACCACCAGGAAGGTGACTCCAGCAATTCACTGGGCAGACACTTCCAAAGTTTTACAGCTCTTTCAGTAAACAGTTTTTTCCTAATGTGCAATCTAAATCTCCCCAGGTGAAAATTGAGTCTCTTTCCTCTTGTCCTGTTTGTGTGTGCAGTTAAGATAGAGTTTAAAGCCTTGTTTATACTTCAGGGCAAGTTTCAACATAGCTGCTTTGCAGGAAGGATATGCAGTCAACCTCAAGTTAGTTGATCCATTGGTGTAAATTCACATTTCTTAGTCTTCTGGCCATTTTGTCCGCTTATTTCCTCTGATCCATGTTGTCTGCCTTTCCGTGTTGAACACAGTTCAATTTCTGCAGTACATGGCTCACTAACCAGAGAGCCTTCAAGGATGCATAACTGTAGTACTGTTAGAACCATGCTTGGTAACTGTTAAAGGTTAAGGAGCACTAAAACTTCAGCTAGATAACCAGGGTTTGGTGGCCTGTAAATCAAATACTGTTAAAGTCAGATATTTATTTCAGGGGCACCGATTATACCTTTCGCGTACAGGTAGGTCATTATTATAGTGGAGGCTTGTGGGAGACTGAATGTGTTCATCTTGATATAATAACCCCCCAAAACATAATTTTTAGGACTTTTCGATGCTGAAATAGGTGGCTTTTCATTAGACATATTAGCAGGTTTAGAGAGGTCTGTCATCACTGTTTTGTCCTAGCTTCCTTCACCAGAATAACCTGTTACACTTAAATTCAGTGATTACAATGCACAATAAAATGTCTTGTCTGAAGCACCATCACTTTCTTAGCAAAGAAACTTCTGTGGAATTGCCCTTGGCCTCTCATTCCTTATCTGTGTTTTGGGGTGGCAGCTGTGTAGTCAAGCATGAGCACTTTGTCTATGCTGACTCCATGACATAAAGTTGATGTGATCATACTGGAGCAAGAACAGAAGTTGCTTTGTTTATCTGCGTCGCAGGCTATGAATGCTCTAATAGGGAACTGGGAGGGAAGGACAGGTTGCCTTACAGACAGTGACCAGAGTTTTTAGGATGCTTCTAGTTTGACACCTTGTTAGCACTGGATGTTCTGTAGAAATCCAATTGCAAAACTGATGTAATTACAATGTAAGTATAATTAGAGGAAGTTTCTGAGACTTCTGACATCATAACTCATCCCCATGTGATACTATGGCGATACTCCCAGTCTGAGTCCCTGTTTTCTTGGGCAGCAATCCACTGGTACCTTATGAATAGGTTTTTATTTAAGCAAAGAAAGGCCATGTCACTTGTACTTGTTTTTAACCGTGGGCTTTGTTTGGTTGAATACTGCTACTTGTCCAGGAACTTAAAAATTAGTTCTATAAAAAAGGTGACATTGAATTGTGGTGGCCTTTCTCACAATGGAGTGTCCTTGCTGGTAGCCACTGGTATTTTAGTAGCTGTAGTTATTGTTCTGCAACTTGGGAACCTGAAAATTGTGGGATTGTGCTATTCTCTTAATGTATTTCATTGTTTTTCTTGATATCCAAAGCTGTTACATAGCAATTAGGAAAGGCTGCATTACTTAGTAGTGTTGAAATGGTTTTGAGGATGTAATTGTACTTCTCTTCAGCTGTGAGGCCACAACCTGCTAGACTTAGGTAGTTGAATTAAGCAAAGTCTTGACTTGTTCCATTTTTTGAGGAATGCATCAGTTTTCAGTTCTGGCTTACTGCCAGTTCTGTTGGCTGCATTATAGGTATATACAGTAAATAGGGATGTATAGGGGTGTAGTCATCTGTCTAGTCATGTTTGTGAGCAGAAAGTCTTCTGGGATGGAAGAACACTTTAAGTATAGACTAAAAAATTTGGGGTATTTGGTTTGTCAGAAATTTTGTAGAAAAATAGATGTCAGGTGATTTTTTTCTAAACTGTGTTCTGAAATCTTCTAGACTCTTAATTCATAAAATAGTGTCACTATTTCTGGTGAGTATGTTTCTGTAATGAAAAATAGTTTAGGATTTTCCACTAGAAAAATGTTATGCAGATTGGTGATGGCTTAAAAATCTGAGAGGGCATGTTCTTCACAAAACAAAGCCGATTTGTTGTTTCACTTTGAATTTCATTTGTTTGACTAATATAATGCAGGAATATGGACTGTATTTATCTTCTTGCTCTGCTTCATAAAAAAAGATTACTTGAGATGCTGTACGTGTAGAGGAGGAAAAAAACCCCATCAGAACACTTCACACAGAATTCCTAATAATATTTTGGAGGACAAATACATAAATAACACATAATACTACAGTGCAGTGTGTGGCCCTGCTGCTGGTCTGACCTTGGACCTAGCTCATGGTTACTCCTTGTGAAATAATACGCTACACTTTCCTGTGTTGACTCACTCTAATCTCTAGCAGAAAGATTCTCAAGGTAAAACTGTTCTTCTGGTCAGATTTTTTTTTTGGTCTTTTGTTAGAGTTGCATATCAAAGAACACAGTAAGCCCATTTAATTGCAATAAACACAGTATGAGACTGACTTCTCGAAGGAAGCCTTACGTCTGTATGGATGTGGAAAATGCTTGCGCATTAGGAAGACAATAGAAAGAAACTTTTAATCACTGAAATGAGTAATGTGAACAGTGGAAGAGCAGAGGAGGATTTTATTAATATGCTGATTAGTACTCTTTAGAGAAAAAAACCTCATGTGGCAGCCTTGAGAGAACAAAAATGTAGCAATGAAACTGCAAATGGTGTTTAGAGGTCTTTTCATATGTCTTACAAAAGAAACTGCTTTTCTGTTCAAGTTAGGTTGTATGCTTTATTTCCATTTCTGTGTATCTAGGTTATGGCAATTTAAACTATATTGAAGATTGAGCAAGTGACACATTGTGTAACAGGATGCTGCTTATTGTATTGTGTATAAGCTGTTAAATCACTCATGCTATGGCTTACTTTTCCTTCATGAAAAAGCAACCATTTTTATTAATAAATGCTTTGTCTTCTAGAATATCCGGAATAATTCTCATCACAGCTGCTCAGATCATATTGCTTTGAACACAATTAGTAATGAAACTGTATAAAACTTAAAACCCCACAAAACCAAGCTTTTGTGGTTTGTTTGTTTTAACTTGACACTGTATAGCACTATATACAATAACGATGATCTCATTCAAAAGTTTCCCTTTTTGATGCCTAGAGTAAAACCTGTAGTAATTGTGATTTGGTTTTACAGATAAGTTGCTTTTTCTCCTTTTGCAAATGTTTGTTATGGAATTACGTTTTAATATTAGTAGATATCTTATTTGTTCCAGCAAGTCTTTATCTATAACAGTTGGTGCATTGTTCACTCTAATCTCTTAAGTGCTTGCTAACAGAACACAGAAACTGAAGTTTGTAGTTCCAAGTTCTTTTGCTTTCCCAGGAAGAAAAAAGCTGGCATAGTCCTTGGAAAAAAGCCAGCATAATCCTTTAAGAAAACATCTTTATTTTGGTTTTGTTAGCATAGAGTGGAGGGGTAGAAAAATCCTTTTAGATTTCTAAATGGCGCATGTATCTTGAAATAGAGAGGATATGGACCTGTGTCTTTTTGATTATAAGGCAACCAACTGACATGTCATGTGAGCGACAAAGCCTGATGAATGAAGGATGGATTTGCATGGCATGGTGGCACAGCCTGCTAGAAAAAGGTTGCTTTTGCTGTAGTATTATTTGTATGGAAGTCAGTTATTACACTGTAAAAATCTTTGGTTGTGGATTAAGTCTTCTCCTTTGCTGCTTCAGACTTTATTTGTAGTTTAACTGTACGGGGGGGAAGAGTCTGTTCATATACATAATGAGTTAAATGAGAAATCTGAGATATAAGTTGCTTTCAATCATTATGGGTAAGGTTAAGCACACAGAGTCACTCTTCCAGATTTTTTTTGTTTTTTTTCATGCTATGTTTAATTTGTGAGTTAGGATTAATCACATGCTATGGAGAGAAAAGTAATGATTGGGGGGAGAGCTGATGTCTTGTTGTTGTTGTTGTTGTTGTTCTATATAAATGAGATGTGTAAGATTTCTGAAGTTCTTAAGTATCTGACCTCAAGAGTAAAGTATTTCTTGCTAGATTGTGCCTTATGTGGAAGGAAGTTTTTGGTGATAATATGATTGCCAAGTCAGTATTCATCTTGAACTTACTTTGTTTCTGTCTTTTTAGCTATAGACTTAGTTAATATTTGATGTGCAGTGGAAAGCTGTCTGTGCTGATTTGATTTATGAAAATGGCATTACATAGGTTCTGATGACCTCTGGTCCAGTAAGGAATGAGAATTAGTTTTGTCATTGACTAGTTTCACAGTAATTATCAGTGAAGGATGATGTCAAATTTGATTTTTTTTTTTTTTTTCCAGTGGTGTATAGATCCCTAGTAGGACATAGAAGTGATTCCGGTAAGCATGAGAACCCTCAGAACACTGAAATGCTTATCTGTGTTTGAGCCTATTGGCATTTTGGTCTTTGTGCTTTCTTGGAGGTCTATAGTAAAATGGCAAACACAAGAACTGTATAAAAGCATGAACTAACAAGTCCTTCCATCTGTATTTTGAAGTTTTTTATTCATGAGATCATGTAGGAAAAGTTACTCAAATTTTGTCAACTTGAAATATTTTATATTATCATGCCTAACGTGCTTTAGAACCTTCTCAAGCTTAAGTAGAAATAGTTGTTGAGAAGATAGCATTTGCATGTCAGCATAGTACTTAATTGCAAAAAAAGTCTGATAACCTGCTCAGTTTCTAAGGGTAGCTGTGTTTTTGTTACAATCTGTGGCCAAACAGCCTTTTGCCTGGAACATGATCTCCTTCCCTGTTTTGTGCTGGAGTTATCTTCTGTTTATGCTTGAAGGCTGGATATTTAAGGTCCTCTGACCTTGGAAATTGATCTGCTTGAAGTCTCTAGAGCCTGAGCTATGGAACTTTTAGATCCGGCTCTGAGGTTTGCTTGCTTAGCATGTATAGTTTTTTCTGGTTTGTTTTGACTTTCCATTTCTCTTTAGTGGGCTGTTAGGTTTTATATTGAGAATAGGTAAGGAAATGTATAGAATGAGCTGAGCTGACCAAGTTAATATTTGTTTTACATGTTTAGCACTCTTTGAATGAAGCTGGATATGCAGGCTTGGTTCTTGACTATGATAGGAAGAAACATGGGAAATTACACTTAGCCAAATGTAAGTGATGATGAAATTGGTAAGTGTTTTCCTAGAGCCAAAGAAGTATCAAGTTTGCCTTAGTCAAAATAGTTAACGATCCTTGCAAATATCTGTAAAAGTTTATGTTGGGTATTGGTGTAGTTTTAAGTAAGTTGAAGTACCTTTTAGTGTTTTTTTTCCTGTTGTGTTTCTCTGAAATGAAGAAGCAGCAAGAGAGAACTTGTGTGGAAGCGCCTTTATGTTATCCTGTTTGACCTACAAGGACCAGCACTGACTTGTAATCTTGATGTATTGGTATTGGATATCCATCCAGGGAAGTTTAAAGAGAAATCCTGAACATTTTTAGAGGCTTTCAGCAGGGAAAGGACAATGTCTGAAGGAGGTGTGAGGTAAGTTTCAATATCTCAAAATGCACATCTGCTAGTCAGTTGTTGAATTTTGGGGCTTGTACAAGTAGTAGTAATCTCTTTAAATGAGCCTCATGTAATTTTAAATTGATGTTATTTGCATTGCTGGAAGCAATTGTTGTAATTAGAGTGAACTTGCAGAAGTTGTGATCTATTCTCTTATTTCAGTACAGGAGAATGGAAAAGAATACTAAAAGTAATAGATTTAATTCCTATTCCTTGCTGTGACTTCAAGTATTTAATGTGAGTCTTCTCACTTATTAATTTTTATTAAAGGCTTGCCAAAATAATTTCTTATTTATGTAACCTAGCTAACTTTTGAACTGAAGTGATGGGACACTCCAATAAATTTCATTATTTTTCTGAATTTGGTTTGAGCTCCCTGTAGCAGAACATCTCAAATGAATAGGTTTTAGTGCTACCTATTTTTAAAGGAAATGGTACCAAGCAATAATGACAAGCTAACAATAAGAGGAATAACCTTTTTGGAGAGATTTCAAAAGAATAATAGTGTTCTTAAATCACTTGCGATGTTACCATTTGGAGACACTGGGTATACTTAACTGATTTTGAGGAGACAAAACCAGAAAGCTGTCTAAATGTTTGCTATATGAAATGAAAGAGAAGATTTTTGCAAGATGATCAGACATGTTATTTGCAGTTAGATATGTAGTACTTTAAAGTAAAATACCATATCAAAAGACCTTCAAACTTTAACTTAAGGAATTAAACTTGTGGAAATTTGAGTACCAATACAAAAGTCTAAGATAACCTAAGAACAGTGTAAATGAATTTTAAAGACCATGAATAAAGGTTAAATATATTGTTTTAAAAACCCCAAACAAATTGTCCAGTTATCAGTTAACTGTGATTTGGCTTAAAGGAAAGGACTGTAAGAGTCAGTATTAATAGTTTTAACTGATTCAGTGGTGTAACCTGATCTGCAGTATTTTAAAAGCTTGAAACAGAAAACACGAATAGAAATTTGAGTTTAAAGTTGTAATATGGAGCTAGATCATATGTTTTGGCTACTCTATGTAACTCCATACTAACTCAGTTTTAACAAAATACATTATTTGGAACAAAATTGTATCTCTTAATTGCAAGTTCTGTCAGGGACTAGAAACATTAGTATTAGCAAATTTAAGGCTGCCTTGGGAAAGATTAATGAGTACTTTTTATTAGATGCTTTGTGATTTCAAATCATTGTATGACTTTTGATCAATATTACAACTTTAAAAAATATTAAACATATCTTTTGTTTCTGCTGAAGTGTAGCTGATTTTTTTGATGTATTTGTGTGCAAGATGGGAGGTTAAGAAATTATTCTGTGTCTTGAAGCCCAGAATAGCAAAGGAGAAGTTATACTCCAAATGTCAGGCCAGATTTTCTATGGTGCACACTCTGTCGAAGAGGATAGCAGCTATGTGGGTATAGCAGAGGCAGAACTAACTTGTTTTGCCACACCTTTGAAATAGGTACCTTTTTTAACCATGAGGAAATTAGGTTCATATGACACTCAGCTCTTTCATCCAGATGTGTACACTTTAAAAACACTTCTACCTGAAACCTAAATGCTTAGGGAAAGGAAAAGAGTGCAGATTGTTCTTTGTAAGGCTGGAAGTGGAATTCACCTTTTTAGTTTAGTCTGGCTTCCCTGTCTTATAGCAGGGGCTTTACAGCTATCTAAGAGTGAATTAAGTCAGCTTTTTCTGTGTGCGCCTTTAGTTTTTGGGGAGCATGTGCTCTGGGCTGCTGCCATGTCTCTCAGGGCCTTCCTTGCACGGGGCCTGGCAGTGATAGAGCGCTCCCTTGCTCCCTGCCTCCCTCCCCACAGCATGGCCAGTTTGGCTTCCTTTCCATCCCTTTCCCTTGTTCCTTTCCTGCCAATTCAGGAGCCTCATGTTAAACTTCTAGCCACCTGTGCTGGCTTTCTGTTTGTGCTGAAAACCAAGGCCTAACAGACAAGGCCTTGTGGAAGGCTGTGAGGGGCCCCACTGCCCAGTGTGGTGGCAGCCATCAGGTGGCCAGCCTGCGACAGTCATGGTGAGTAGCTGATGGCTTCCCAGGTGCCTGTGGCCGTGGAGGCTGATGTTGAGGTGGGTTTACCCTGTTGCACAGACTCTTTTGGTCAGTGTTACTTGTTCTCCAAAGCCCTTTGGCCTGAACGGGTTCCCTCCCCCTCCTTTTCCCTCTTTTTAGCAGCTCCTATAATCCAGAATTAATTTTTTTTTTGTAAGTGAAAGATGTGGTGTTGGGGAGTTTAACATCTTTACAGATAGCAAAGCTTTTGCCACCTTTAGGATTCTTCCCAGGGACATGCATTTTATTCTGACTTCCATTAAGTAGATCTAACCTCTTTGATATATAACTCTCTACTTGCTGGCTTTTCTTTCACCAATCTTCAGTTTAATTTGCTTAGCAAATCCCACTGTCAATACATTAAGAACAAGTATGAAGTGTGGGTATTTCCTTTTCTTTGAACTGGATTACAAAGCTCACCAGTGTGGGTGGCCTGTCTGTCCATTCTTTGAGGTATACCTGAGGTACACCAAGATTGTGTAGCTCACAAGACATTGATGTAAAACTATGTATTTGTCATGAGAATATTAGGCAAATCAAATATGGTTTTCATCTTTACAATATTCAGAAATGCCTGAATTTTCAGAGTGATGTCAGTAAGTAGGTTGATCTTAGGGTGACGGATTAAAAAGGACGAAAAAGCTCTGTTTAATCTTAAATAATTATTAACAGATGGAATTTGGTTTTGTTTTGGTTTTCACCTGTAAGTTTTCTAGCTAGCATTGTATTTGAGGAAAATCCTTTCATCTGTTGAGTTTCATGCTTGTGCAGATGTATAAACAAAGCACAAAAGGATTTACAAACTGTTTCACTTACCTGCAATTAGTATGTCACATTAAAATGAAAACATTAGGAGTGAGCAGATTTCTGTACCATTAAGAATTAAACCAGTATGCTATTTCTTCCTTGTTACCTATGTTGTAAGAAATTTGTTTAAATTTTGCAGAGAGTGCAATAAAAAGCCAAAGATAGCATCTGAGGACTAAAAGGATTACCTTACACTGATTAAATTGAGAGAAACATAGAAACTAATATTTCTTGCCATGGAACTACAGACTGCTGTGACGGTGTACATTCCATATAATGGATAAACCAAAATAGTATCCCAGTTATAACACTAGTAAAATTCACATGCCATCTTTAATCCAGATCTGACTATTTTTAGACATGTTCTGTGTTAATGTGTTATCATATGAAATTTAAATACCTTGAGAGTTAAAATCTGTCTTCGCAATTTGTTTTTTGCTTTGGTTTTTTTAAGAGTTCTATCTGAGATTGATACTGTGTGTTTTTTCTTTGGTACACCCAGAGAGAAAATTGAGAGTATGGTTGTAACTTCTCTGTATTTTCAGTAAACCTGAAGCAAGCAGCTTTATTAGTTGGATGTAAATAACGTTGTTGTAGAGAAACAGAATTTTTGTTTTTTGGTCTTGAATGAAACAGATATTTCACAAGAACTCAAAATGTAGGTGTTCTCTAAAACAGCTAGGTTTTATACTAATCTTACAGATGTGCAGCAAAGTGACTCTTCAGAATAACTATTACTGTAGAAATCTAAGTAGCTTTTAAAAATGCTACAATTTCTACAAGACCACTAAGCCAATGTAACTTTTATATTCGGGACATAGGAAGCCTTTCTTTTCACAGCATCTCCCAGTCTTTCAACTGTGATGCTATGGAATTAGTGACAGCATGCAGTTAATTTCATTTTTGTTCCCTTTTAACAGTCCAATGTTAGCATTGTTCCTTACGAGGACAAAACTTTGCTTTTATCTATGGCTGTCTTCATTTTATAGTCTTTGTAGAATATATGAGAGGGAAGATATAGGTTCTAATACATATTATTTAATGTGTGATTTACTCAGACTTTTGCAGTTTTTGCTTTGGTTTCACTTGGATGTTGACTAATGTATGCAAGTGACATCACAGGTGTTCTTTGACAGTTGGTATCTTAACTCTATTTCAAAGGTACAGTAAATCAAGAGGATGCTGTGTGTCTGATGTGTGTATACTGACAAATAATCTGCCCTGGACTTGTCTCCAGAAAGTGTTTTTATAGCATATTAAGATTATTTTGAGTTCTAGTGCTGTGATAGGGCTTTTTTGTAAGACTTGAACACTTAACGTTGTTTGAAATGAAGAGTGCAAACCTATTAATCTTTTCTGCAAATGTAAAAAAAAAAAAAAAAAAAATACACTGCAGACAGATCCATTGTGTGTTTAATAGACTTCTGTCAGTGTCCTCACAAAAGAATCTGGAAGTCTAGTTTCCAGAAGTTTGCAACTGAAGTCCGTTTTCCTTCTATAATGTTACATCCTCATTGGAGGAAAAACAAAAACAACAAAAGACGATAAAACAACCACAAAATCCACAGTGTTCTTGACTATTTCAGTATTGTGTGTAATACATACTGAAGTTGCAAACTTTCTTTTTATTCAGAAGAATAGCAAATTTAACTCACTTTTGATAGAACTTGCCACATAATATCCTTATTCCTTTTATGTGCCAGAACTTGTCAAACTGGTTTAAGTATGGTTTACTTAACCTACCAGGGAAGTCCTGGTGCCATTTCCACCTTACTGTGCCCCATTGACTAGAGGTAACAGCTCACCTGAAGTAAAACATTCCAGCTGCAACCGGATAGCCTCTTACATAAGCACATAATCAACTTACATTATGAAACTAAGTAAGTAATTATCTCTTACAGTCAGAATGCTTACTCCATTTGAATTCAACTTATAACGTATGACTGACTCCTTAGGAACTACACGTACTAGAAAAATACAGAATAACTGATAAACTCATGATCTTTCTCTGCACTAGAATTTCAACAGTTATCCACTCCAGGGACATGGTTGTTAGATATGGTAACTGAGACTGCTGCTGTGGCAATGCCTCAGATGCAGATATTCTAACCAGTAAAAAAGATGTAAAAGTGTTTTACACTTCCCTTGGGTTTAGTCATGGCTGCTTAAAAATAAGACAAAATGGCAAGTTTCCTTTTTTGTTTATACTATGCCTCCTAGGAGAATTCAAGTCAGGATCTGTGCTTGGTATTCCCAGCTGCATTTATTAATCTAGTTGTATTTTATTTCCAAGAAATTGTCTACTATAGTGCTTCCTAAAGCCAAGAAAGAGTAATCGTTTCTTGAAGGTAAAAGTAAATGTCTTGCCCCTCCTGAAATTGCCTCTTTTTTGTGGCTTAAATCGGCTTATATTCAGGGTGGGGAGGAAGTATTAAGAAGTAGACAGAAATAACTCCACTAAGACACTGATCTACAGACCACAGAATTGCCAAGAATATTGTTTCCTTTGTGGTAATATACCTTGGGCTATCACCTGAAATTTTGTAGTTGGGGCTATAGTTTTTGTATCTTCGCTATCTTGTCTGTCTGCAGGACAGTTAATCCTGCCTGTAGGATTCATGTCCTAAAGCATGCAGCATGTAGTCAAAATCATTTGGAAACATACAGATTTTACAAAACTGATAACATGCGCTTTCACAGGTGCCAGACAGGCCTCGTTCACTGTAAGTGTATGTTTGATATGGCTGAAGTAGGATTTGTAGAATCATCTGTTATTTACTACATTTTGGGGAAAATGGACAAATGGGTCTAAACCAATGATTTCTGACTTGATGTAGATTTTGCTTTTGGCTTTCAATGTCCCTGAAGACTTAAGATAAAAAGTTACCTGATAAAATAAATGTCTTGAAAGCTCAGGCTTGTGCTTACAAACATAGTTGTTACTGAAAATTGGCCTGGTATGTAATCAGATACTAGTCCTCTGTAAATCTGTAATAATTTGAAAAGATCTATGAATGAGGAAGGTGTGAATCAAAGTTCAGAATTTTTACGGTCATGCATTTTCCAAATAAGCAATATTTGGAATCGATGTTACAGTATAATAATGGTATTGGATGTTTACTTCAGACTTCATTTGTTTCCTGGATGCACAGATGTAGAAAAATAGCATGACAAACTAGTTCAGAATTCCTCATTGCTTTTCATAACTCAATTTTGCAGCAACTGAGCCTTTACAGTTTTGGTTTTTTTTCCTTCGACTGGTTCCAGGAATTCCTGGTCAAACAGGACCCTTACACTCTGGTTGCCAGTATGTGGGGTATGGGAAACTGTGAAGCTTCTGTCAGATGATTTTGGCTAATGTTGGTTTCTTGTGGTCTTCTATTGAGAAGAAAACCTGTTCATATGTTGGAGGTTTCTTTTCTTGTTTTTGACAAAGGCAGATCAACCTTTGAAGTCTGAGAAACATTTCTTTAGGTAGTAGTTCACCAAATTCTTCAAGATGTGAGCTAATGCTGTGGGGTAAGTTTCTCTAGGCAAGAAAAGGGGGAGTTGTAGATCACTTAGAGTCCTGCGAAGAGTGTGTGTTATTGCAAAAAGAGACTATCCCCCTCATAAGCTGTGTTTAGGGAGTGATGTATTGTAACTGCTTGCCTCCATTCCTTCCCACATGAAAAATTGGAGCAGTAAATCAAAAGCTGGAAGTTGGTGCCATTTCTTGTTGCATTATGTATACTTGTGCTGCTGAATAGAAACCTGCAACATCAAAAGGTTGTTCAGCCTTTTCTGTATCACTGAATGGCAGACTTGTGGAGGTTGAGATTATGCTTATCTCATCCCAGACAAAGCTACATAATCTCACTTACCTTTATTATAACAATCATTGCACCTCAGAATATGTTGATCCTAGTGAATGTCACAGTTCTAGACTTGATAGAAAACTAAAAATATCTTTGCTTCCCCACATGAAGGACACAGAACAGTTTTGATACATTAAAGTTGAATGTGGACATTTCTTCTTCCATGTATAAATTAAAGGAGGTACACAGAGAATTGGTTTCAAACGCATGTTCTCCATGTTCTATAATTACATTGATACCAATCTCATGCATTGTTTAGGGCTTTGCTTGCTGAGCTATAGATAAATGCCGGAGTATGGGATTTACATTTTTAAGTGGGAAGTAACTACAGCTTTTACTAAATAGTCATTTGTACCATCTCTGCTCTTGATCAAGAGGTGATCATTGATGATGTGCTGGTCACACTGAAACTTAAGTTGTCTGGTTAGCAGTAATAGTTTTGTTAGTAGTATTTTACCAGTACTGAATGTCTGCTGAGGATAGCCAGTCATTGTGGATCAGCTTCTGGTACCTTGCAGGTCAGTGACTGTATGTTGGAAAAAATAATGTTTTATTTAAGTATTTCTCACCTTTGCTATAGTAGAAGTTCGTTTAGTTATTGATGATATTTAGGGTTGAACTTCACCCAGTATATTTCACTAATTCTTTTAAATGTTGCTTACATTTTTCTGAGACTATATATGACAAAGGAAGTAGCTGTAATGTAAAACAATAATTTTGTATTAACATGTAACTTAAAATACAACTAATAGTAGCAAATACTCTTAGACTATATTTTATAAATATTTGTTTACTGTAGAAGTGTTCTTGAAATAAATATTCTGATGTGTAAAGTTCTGAAAAATTTATTGTACTTCATGTTCTTCAGTTGCAAATCCTTAAATTTGTTCTTCGAGAGTAAAAGTAAATATTAAAAAGCTCAGTACATCAAAGGAATTGTCAAGTAATAGTTAATCTTTGTGGAATTCATGTTCCTAAAGTCCAGTGAGAACCAAAGGGATTTCTTGTGGTTCTTTGTGCCATAAAGCTTTTTATGTATCGTAAGTAGGTTTACTCGTGTTCCTGATGTGAACACCTAAAGGTGACAAATGTCCTTTGTGCTGTTTTACAAGTTCAACTCTTGTATTTCATCAGTATAGATTTTATCTGAAGTCAGATTTATAATCATTATGCCTGCTACTTGGAAAACTTAAAAGGTCTTTGCTCTTATGCTTAGGCATTGAATGGGATATTTCATCAGCAACACCTGTATGATAGTAGGTAAAACTGAAGTACCGTTCATGAGTTCATACTTGAATTGGCACATGACCTTTTCCCAAATGTACTTCAACATACGACATAGTTCTGCAATGTGGAAAGTAGTAATGGATTAATATTTTACATTCCTTTCATGTGCCAGGTTTGTACTGGAATACTACTGTATAATTATGTAAGAGTTTCAAGTTTGTTGAAAGTACATTTTTCAAATGTTTCCTTAACCTTTAACCTGTAATTAGGGTCCTTTCTCCTGTCAAAGTGTGTTGTGTCTATGTGTACTGGTGTTCACCAAACTGAATTTGTTTAACATAGGATTTGGTGTGGTTGTGCAGTAAAAAGTAAGTAGATAAAGGAATATACTAAATAGCTTCTAATGATATATAATGAATCAGTTATTCTGAACAAATTATATATGAACCATAAATCCAAGGTTTGTTCAAGATACTGGGATTTTTGTGACTTTCTAAACAGCTCTCAAAGCCAATTACATATAAAAGGAAGCAAGATATGTAATTGGCAAGTAACACTACAGGGAATAAGGCAAAATATAATTACCTGTAGTAGAAATTTGACTATTAGTATTGTTTTGACTAATGCCAGGGCTTCTAAGGCTGTTGATGATCAACTTAGCAGTAATGCAGGGAAGCTTGTCATTTGTACCTTACCTGTTTACTTCCATGGGTAGTTACGTAGACCAGTACACGCTGGCCTTCAGAGAGTCTGGCTGGGGAATGGAGTAAATGAGCAGGATCTTCACTGGAAAAGCTGTCAAAACATGAAGTGCTCATTTTGCTGAGGATGTAAGTTTCTCCTTACAGGCATGGAAGACTTACAGGTAGTAACTACATTAGTAATACCACTTCCTGCAGCACCTACATGATAGTTTTCTTTCTCGTTTTTGGGGGGATACTTGCTTCTGATGAGGTTGTAGCCCACGCCCAAGCATAGCTACAGACATACATTGGGAACTTTATTTTTTTAATTAGTCTTTGTGTAGCAAAGAAAACAGACACTGTTCATTAAGAAACTGTAGTTTAGTATCAGGTGAGTATAAATAGATAAATATATAAAGATGTATGATTATAAATGAATTAACAATAAATATTTTGGTGAATTTCCAGTGCAAGTGTGTAACCTAAGGACTAAAGCACTGGGCTGTTAGAGGTGGAATAGTTCATGTAATAGTGTTTGACACTTTTTGGCCACTACCTCAGCGGCCTGGAAGGACTGCATTTTGTGAATTGTCAAACTTGTTAGAATAGATGATGATACCACAAAATAGTCCTGCCTTCTTTCTGGCAGAATCAAAGTGTCCCTAGTTCTGTATCTACTTAGGAATGAAAATCATTTTAAACTCTTAACGGGAACTGACTGGTCAGGACAGTGAGTAATTACTACTTACAATGAACTTGTGTTATAAACTTACATGTAATGACAAGGGTGTACAAGGAAGATTTTTTTTTTTATTGGTAGGAAAACTACATTATATTTCTCTAGGAAAGGAAGAACAGAGAGGTACCCTGCTCAGCTGTGTGTCAGTAGGCTGCAGAATGCAATAGTTAAATATTTATTTTTTTGTCTGTAGCTAACCTGAACAAATTAGAAACTGGATAAGTTACAGATGAGACATCTTGTCAGCCCTTGTCAGTGTAGAGAAACCTGTGAAAACCTGTGTATTTTGATTGTCTTTGTTCTGGAATTCAGGCCAGACATTGGATTCTTCCATTTGCCCATTTCATTTATATGTAGTCATAGCATGATTTTTGCCCTGAGGGTCTGGCAAGACTGCCACAGTGTTGCAGGTAGGGTAGGTATAGTACAAAAATACAGAGTTTTGTTTAGTGCTTGCTTAAAAGACTAGTAGCACTTCTGAGAGGGAACAGAAGTAGATGGGCAAATAAGCTTAATATTAGGTTCATTGTTTGCTAAAATCCTTGTCATGGGTGGTGTCACTCCTAGCCAGTTCTGGTCATGCCTCATGTGAAGGCTGATTGCAGTGTAATTTACTGCTCAAAACTTGAAGTGTATTTTTAGATGTGGTTACCTTTTGAATAACCCTCCAAGAACACCACTTTGGACTGACTTTTTGGTTGCATCTGATCTTGGCAGTGTTGCAAATGCTTATTGAACTTATGTGCGTTAACTTGTGCTTTGTAAAAGGTGGCCAGCAGGTATTTTTGCTTGATTTTTCTTAATTATTTAGTATCTTAATATGAAACAAACCCAATAGTATCTCTGGTTTTGTTACCTACATTTTGAATTAATGAAAATAAGCTGCTTCTTGCTCCCCTCCACCTGGTTTCTTTAGACTGTCATCTGTAAAAATGATTCTTAAAATTTCCATTAACTTTCTGACTTGAAGATTTTGATCTCTTTAGAATGGTATTTGATGCATTGCTGCAAATAGAAGTATTTCCTGGCAACTAAGAGTAAAAAAACCTCACTTGCAGTCTAAAGTCTCTGTTCAGCACACTTCAAAAATATTTTTACAGATACCTTCATTTTGACTGGCACTGCATGCAAATCTTAGTGGTGTTTAGTTGCCTTGAAAGAAACAAAATTGCTCTTGTTGTTTTGCAGCTTTTGTTAGCACCTAAAGAAACTGTGAATTTTCTCCACAAACCTTTATCTTGGCTGTTGGTCTGGAGCTAGTTAGCTATAAACTTGATTTATAATTAAAGTGCTAAGACTGCTAAATATCATGTGTCTGTGTGACACTTTCCCTTCTGGCTTCTCTTATCACTTCTATTTGCCGTGTAGTTTGTTTCTCATTTGCCTTTCTAATTGCAAGTGAGACACTCTTGAAAGGATTTCCATGTAGCAGTTTTTCTTTACTGGGGCTGAGGAGACATGCAAGGAGGCACAGTGTCCCAGTGGCAGCAAGGATCAAAATGTGGCAGAACCGGTACAGTGGGAGGAAGGAAAAGAAATGAAGCAGAAACATTTTTCAACGTGTGTAGTAATTCACATATTTCATAGATCTACCTTTTTGCCGTCGCCATAGTGATTCTTTGAAATTGATCGAAGGTAGCATGTGTTAAAGGAATTAGACTTTCATCTGTATCACTTTTGTCACTACTTTTTATGGAAATAAACAGGGAAAGTACACAAGATTCATTCTCTTTAAGAGAAAACAGAAGCATTGCAAATAACTATACATAATGGGCCTGTACATTGTCAATATTTGGAGTTTAAATAGATCATATATGGAAGATCTTACTCTTGCTTGAATAACTTGGGTTAGGTTTTATGTATTTGAGACAAAGAATTGTCACTCCTTTCTAGGAGGAACACAGATAGTTGGGCTGTGAAGTCACATGATTCACTCAAGTGTAGAGTACATGGAATTCAGGTGAAGGTGACACTTTAAACTGGAAAACAAAAAGGAGAGTTGGACTGTCTGCGAAGTGCTATATTAGAATGTCCCTGTGCAAACTGATGTGACATGGTTGGATATAAATGCATTAGGATAGCTTTGGACACCTTTTATCTTAAGAATAGTGCTCAAGGAGGCATGAACTGGAAGGCTGAGATAAACTTACATTAAGTACAAATACAGAAATGTTAACGTATTTTACAGAAACTGGAATATTTGCTGTTGTATCAATGCTTGTTATAACCAGTGTGAATTAGAGAACTTTACATGACTCCATTGTCATATTTCTGCATTTCAACTTTCTACCTTCAAGCACTTCCACAAAGATTTATACAGCCTATTGCTACAAAGCCATTTCCCCTTCTGCCTGCATGCACAAGACCCTTGCAGGAGGTGGAAAGACGGATTAGAAACCCAGGATCCCCCATAGAGTATTTTTATGACTTGGTCAGGAAATTTATTTTGTGGATCTAGCACCATTATTTGTAGTTAAGTTTTACCCAGCTTTGCTTCTAATCATGTCCCTTAGCTAAGATTCATAAATAGGATAACTTTATTGAAGTAAAAAAATGTTAATGCTTTTTTCTCTCTGCATGTACTTGTGTCCAACATTGTGACTTGTAGGCAGTTATACTGGGAGAGCTTTCTTTTTGAGTGTTTGTTTCTGATGAATATCACCGAGCAAAGATTTAAAATGCATTTGCTGAAAAGTGCAGGAGTAAATATTCTCTGGTGACAGATCCCCTGACAGTGACATCTCCCATAGGAAATATGCTAATCAGCAGTTTCTGGGAGAGTTCTATTTTTTTTTTTGTGGTTGCCTCTGAAGTGCTGCATTTTGGTATTCCATTAAATTACTGGTTTAATGGCATATGTCCATATGCCTTACAGATGCATGAAATAATTTACTTTGTTTATGGTACCTAATATTGAAGCAGTCTTTTTTTTTTTTTTTTTGAATTGTAAAGCCTGACAGGGAATTTATTTGTTACAATTATAATTATTATAATATTAATATTAAAAGTAATTATTTACCTAACTATTACATGTTTGAATTATTTTGTCTGTGCTATTCTATGTTCACATGAAATATAGAAAAATAACTTTGACAGCTTCTAAAGTTATATTTACCTGTCATTCTGAGCTTGGTTTATTGATATGGAGGGCTTATACAATTTGTGAATAAAATATAAATCTTAATTGTTCTGTATGCATCTTGGTGAGTTTGTCTAACATTTAAAGTCTTAGATCCTTTAAGTGGACAAGAATTTCACCCTTTTTCTCCACAAAGAAATACACAAAGCCAAGAGGTTTTTTGCGAAGTGTACTATTTAAATTATTAATGTCATTAACTGGCTAGCAATTACAGAAATCATAGATGATTTTTAAAACTATTTCCTTAGAAATTCCCCTTTTTACTATATTTAGAGTGATTCTGCTTTTCAGGATTTATAGTTCTGATCTGCCTTTAAAAGAACAGTGGATTTAATTGGATTTGGAAAGGTTAGGTACAAATTTGCACACTGTGCTATTGTTTATGTAGGGAGATGGCTGCACCTTTACCTGTAGAATGGTGCTGAGTCAAGTGTAAAAGAACAAGTACTCAGTACACTTGACCAATTAAGACAAAGATGAGATTTTGATTTCACGTTTTGATAAATAGTGTATAATAAAAAAGACAGTTTGCTTAAGGTATTAGAAAGGAAAATGAGGTCTTGTTTTTCACTTTAGTGAATTTACAGCTTCCTGACATGATGCTTCTCTCCCGCTGAATGAAAAATCAGAAACTGGGGGCGTATTTAGCACAGAGATGTTGTAAGTTAGAATCAAAATATTCTACATGCAAAAGCTTTTTTTACAGCACCATCAGTTCTGCATCCAAATTTTGAGTGATAATAGCTCAGCATTATCTGTTATCCTAATACTCCAAAGTGATTGAGCAACTGCATGTTCAGTGTGAAATTTTAACAATAGTGCTAATCGCTTTATTTAGATCAAATAGTGTTCTGTTGAAATACCAGGCTGTTGTTGAAGCTTTCTTCTCTGAGTGTGAAGTATTTCTGTGTGAAAGCACTTGAATTGTAGCCTGGGTGAACAAGGCTATACATGATGCTGAGGATTCATTGCTGTCAAATCTGTAGTTAGTGTGTTCTGTCCATTTATGAGTCTTTTTGAGAAAGCATTTAGAAAAAAGTAGGAGAAAATGTTGCTCAACAAAACGTACTTACAGTCTGGCCAGGGCAGGCTTTAGCTGAGTTTTCAGCTGTACTTAATGTGTATTAACTTATTTTAGTAGTGTTTGTGTTTACATTATTTAGAGAGAGAATATAATTTTGAACTGCAGTTTGTTAGATTGTTGCTGCTACTTATACCCAAATTAGTAGTTCATGTGGAGAGTCAAGAAATGTCATCCTGTGTTTCCACTAATTTCGAAGCGCAAAGTCGGAACTCTACTAAAATTGCTTTGGAATCTTTCAAGATCAGTTACTTTTCCAGGAGCTACACACTGTACTGACACCCCCAGTGTGCCCAACTTTAGTTAATGAGGTAAAAATATCTTTAGTTGGAAGGAGCTAAAATAAAAAGAATCACGAGTGGTTAATCTCCTAGTCTCTTATCGCATTGGTTTTATTTTCTTATCTGTAAGAAATTGTAGAGACACTTTCAGTTTAATCAAAACCACCCTCCTTTATAATAAACTGAAAAGCTGCTAGCATCTTCTATCATCCTTTTGCTGCCATGTGTTGAACAGTAATGCCTTTGCCTTTTCAGATAATGTGTTTTTATTTAAATTAAGTTCAGATTAAAAATTAGCAGGGTAGCATGAAGATAAACCTCAAGTTAGTTTCAGTCTGATTTTTAAATTAGAAAAGTATGCTACATAAATATGTTAACTTGCACGTACATTAAGGTATAATCCTCTTGACTGGCCCTACTTAGTGTTATGAAGTGACTTATTGTTTTGCTGGTCTTTGGTTTCTATATTGCTGACCCTGCTTTGAAGAGTAAAAGGGAGGTAATGCTTTTTCATTGATGTGCCAATGAAACTAGGTCTCAGTACATTGAGCTTCATACTATTAATAGAAGTGGATAATGCTAAGGTTTATTTATGGTTTCTTGGACATGTCCTTAATGGGCTTAAGTAATACAAGTTAAAAAAAGGGAATATAATTCTTCACAATGGCAGCAGCATCAGACTGCTTTTTTTTTCCGGTTACCCTCCTGTCATTTGGTAAATGATCTCTCATGCAGTACCCAGACATTGAAAGAGTTGTTGGATCAGTGTGTTTGACTTTGCAAGTTAGCATTACCAGGCATTCAGTTGGTGTGTTTTGATATCTCTAAGTGGCATGGGTCCTGACTTACCGTGCTGCTTTCCTAAAAGCTTGGGTTTTGTGATTCATGCATGTGAGTTTCCTTGTCTTCTTGCTGAATAACGCATGCTAGTTTTTGCATTGCACTTCTACCTCACTGAACAACATAGCCTTACTCTTCCCTGCTAAATTTTACTTGGACTGTGAGTGGTTTAGGGTTTGAAGTTGTTTAATTGGATTAATAAGGTACACTTGTTTTCTGTTCTCTGTTAACATATACAAATAAAAAGTGTGCTAACAAATAGTTAAATTTGCCACAAAATAGAAACCCATATCTATTAATGATAAAGCCAGATCCTGTTAGGCTAGCAGAAGAGGTCTTGATTTCATATCTGTCCTTAAAGTAAATTTTATAGAACTGTTCTTGAGGGATGCAAATTTCATATTGTGATGTAAAGTTGGTTTATTTAATGTTAACACAATAGTCTAGGGCTGTCAGACCTTTAAAAAGCAGTAGTAATGCAGGGGAACACTGCTGAGAGCTCCATCTTTAACTACCCAGCTTGATTAGGTAGTTCTACAGAGGATTGTTTTAACTGAGTCATGATAAAGAACAGTTTATACTGTGAAACGTAAAAAATGCTTTTTGAACTAATACCATCCTTGTCAAGCTTAGATTGGCTTGTAATAAATATAAGAGGTAA
Source organism: Geococcyx californianus (assembly GCA_013389885.1). Taxonomy (NCBI): domain Eukaryota; kingdom Metazoa; phylum Chordata; class Aves; order Cuculiformes; family Neomorphidae; genus Geococcyx; species Geococcyx californianus. Next base: position 15,290 of record VWPV01030673.1, on the reverse strand, counting down.
ACCTTTGAGCTGGACCTGTGTAGAGGGAAAGAGAATCTGAGAGATTTCTTAATGTTCAAAGATTCATGAGCTGAATTCCCATTAGCCCATTATGCAGTCACCTCTGAATGGAGGCACTCAAATGTATCAGGAATAATCTTTGTGTTGCTCTTACATCTGGAATGTCCTTCCTAATGAAAAATTAATAAACATTATACAATTTAATCTACTACTTGGAAGTATCTTGCACTCTTGCATTTCTAGGAGTATAACTTGGCAAAAGCGTTAAATCATTTGTCTGCATTGTACATTCAAGTGTGCTGGCAAGGAAAAATGTTTCAATAAAACAATGAAAAATTCCACCTCTTGTTCTTGACATGGAAGGAAGGTGAACTACAGAAGTATTGTTTTAGTTCTGTACTTCCTTTCAAAGTAGTTTGACTTGTTGAAAGAATCTTGCCTGGTCTTCAGTGATAGGCTGAATGGCAGTCAACAATTTCAGTACATTTCAACAATAATTTATATTGAAAGTTTGTTCTTTGCCTGTGTGTTACATCTAAAGGCAGTGAAATAATCAGATAGGAACCAATGAAAGAAATGTTTGGGTGATTATTTTTTGAGAACTAAATTTTATTTTAGATTTATTAGCCATGTCTGTTCTAGTAAAGTAAAAGAGCCCATAGCTATCTCACAGCAAGATTAGCTTGAAAAGAAGATACCAGGTTTATATGAATAATCTTTTATTGTCAATAACTGCACAGCTACATCCAGCTGCTCTGGGGAGGGATGCTTTGGCTATAAGAACTGCCAAACTGCTCTTAGTATTTGTTTGGTGTTAGTTTGCTAAATAGCAGTCTGACAGCTTACCCTTAGTGACAGATAATCAAACACCAGTGTGCAGGAGCACTTTTGGGGCACAAATCTAATATACTAAATAGCTGCAGGTCTTGAAGATGCAGAAAAGAAGTTTCCCTCTAATATGCGTAATGGGCATATGTGTAAATGCATCATTACAACATAAAGCAAAATTTTTGAGTTTAAATTGATTACATATTTAAATATTTAAATTATATGAAACTTGACCTAATAATGATGCTAAAAGTGCTGATGCCTGGGCTTCCCTATGTAGCATGAAGTGTTAGGAATGTATTCTGTACTTGAGAAATTTTTCATATGGTAAATGTGAATTAGTAAGACTGACTAAGGGCTGAGCATTTTGTGATCCAAATCCTTAAAAAAAAAAATTAAAACCAACCTCAATTTTTTTTTTTTAATGTAAATACTCTTCCACAGTGAGTTGTGCATTTCTTTTTTGTGTTTGCAGACATGGCTTACATTAAAGAGTAAGGGATTTGAATTGACAAGCTGAGGTCTTTTCCTGGCAATCTGAGTCCCTAAGTTTGCTTGTATTTGAGGAAATTTTGTTATCACAGGTATTTCAGAGAACAGTTTTACTCTGCTACAAGTAAAGTATTGAGTTATGGCTGGCTAGTCTTTAAAAATGAGATATGCTTGTCATATGTAAACAATTTTTGTCAGTATTAGAATGAGTAGCAACCACAAACACTTACTAAATATCTAATCTGGCTAAGAATATCTTAAGCTATTCTTCTTATCTCAGTTTTAAAACTAAGAAATCAGAATAGTATTTATTGTGGATTCCCTTTTATCACCTTAAGGGAAACTGCATTGCAGTTAAGGCAGAGTTTTGACAATTGGCTTAGTTTAGTTTTTGAGTGGTATTGAGATTGTACAAAGGAGTGTAAGATGTCATGTGCAGATGGCTGTGCATGCGTTGACGATCAGACACATGATTATTTAATTCAGTGCATGACTCATCTTACCGCAATAAGTGCATTACTATATGAACTGATAAGTTGACTGTTTTTCCCCTGTAGTGTGCTGGAGAAGAGAACTGGGTGGACAGTCGGACTATTTATGTTGGGCATCGTGAACCACCTCCAGGCACTGAAGCATACATTCCACAGAGGTTTCCAGATAACCGAATAGTCTCATCAAAGGTAGCACTATTTTCTTTCATTTATTTACATAAATCAGCTTAAGTTATTCCTTTTGTCTTCATTTATTTCCTTCAAGATTTTCTTCCTGTACTTCCTATGTATTTCTCCTTTACCATGACTTGCAGAGGTAAAATGAAGGTGTATCAGGTTTCTTCTGCAAAAACTAATTGCCAGATAGCCTCTAACAGAACAGGAAAAGTGACTTCTCCAGTGTTTACTGTAGTACACAGTAAAATATTAGTGGTACTGTGCTTTTCCTCAAAGGAGTAAGGAAGTTCTCATTTGGGGAGACCCTGGAGTGAAGAAAGATGGCATCCTTTGTAATTTAAAGCAGTACCTCGAAGTACTCTTTGTAGTATGATGTAAGTGATCAGCAAATGCTGCTAGTTCCACAATAAGAGTCCTATTCCCTTTAAAAGCTCATATATTAAACTCGTAGTATTGTGATACACTTGTGACCTTTAGAAACCTTTCAGATGTCCATCCATGGCTGTAACTGGGAAATCTTTCCATAAACTTCAGTAGCTTTCTGTGACCAGTTGGGTTATACTGCAAGGGCATGGAAAAAAGAATATTTGCAGCTTACTGTATGCCTAACACCCCAAGAACTTGAGGCTCTTCATGTGCTTAGATTTTAATCTCCATGAACATTTACCTTCAACCAATTATGAAATAATGAATTTGAAAGACTAGCTCCTGTACTGGGAAAATCTTTTTGAACAGTGACTCAGGTCCACAGACTCACTTGAAGAACCTTAGTAGCATTCTGATCTCATGGAACTGAGTGCTTACCTTTGTGGATCTGAACACTTGTCATCTGTTAATATAATGGCAAATCTGCAATAAACTCCATGTTCTTTTCAAACTGTATCTCATTTCTTATGTGAAATTTTCTGTTTTTCTCCCTTCACTATTTTTACTACCTTCTCTCGGCTTCATTCAAACAACACAGTATCTGGACGTCTTTAGAAGGTTGAAAAGGTAATGCAGTAAACAATCTAGATGGAGTACTGTCAGGAGTACAGTGGGAAACCCTGTGCTATGCACATTAATTTGCATTGCCTTTTGGTGTATTGAAAAAGTAAATATATCTATATAAATCTTTGTACTCTGTGACACTTCATTTTCCATGTTGTAAGTCTCATCTGGGACGCGTGTAAAGATACTGCTGGTAGTCTTTGAAATACAGTCTACTAAACTCTACAAGATGTTTGACGTGTTTCTGTGATGATAAAAATTAGTGGAGGTTTCAAGTTACTGTGCTTGGCAGATTGAGTTTACTTAAAGAGGGATTGGGCTAAGGGACCCTGCCAGCAATTAGTAAATATGTATAATTTAAACTAGTTCAGGAAAGACTTTGCTATGTTTTCATTTGGATGTTCAGTTTGATTTGAATGTTTAAGATTTCATTTGTGAACTGTATGTGTAAGCAGTTTTCCATAAACAAGATATTAGTGGAAATACTTTTAGAGCATTTTATATATACACAGTGTTTCTCAAATTTTGTTTAATGATTAAATCTCTCACACTTAAAAATAAGTTGTCTTTTATGAAGGTAAATGCAGTGGTGATATTTCAAGAGGGGAAAGAGTTCACATAAATGCTTTATGATCTTGAACAGTTCTTTAGACTGCTGAAAGCTCGGTTGTCTTTATGCGAGAATTTTTCATGCTGCTTTGCTTGTGTTGTCCCTTTCAACTGAACTCAGTCATATGCACCATCCCAAACAGCCTGGTTAAAGCACCATCATGATTTGATTTACATTCCTTCTGGTTTTGTAAGCTAGCTAGCTCTTAACCTTTCACTCCATCAGAACACCTATCACAGCTTAGGAAACAGACATAAGCTTCCTGAAAATTTATCAAATGCACAAAATTGAGATGGGAAATCCATTATTCTTAGTGAAATGAAAATACATACATACACACAGGCACACTATATAAATTGACCTTAACCATGAAGGATATTTCCTTCGTCTTTCAGTAAGACAGACAGTAACTTTCAGCTGTGCTTTTATAGGTCTTCAATGCTTATGTAAGAAAGTCTATGACTGCTCTTCAAGGATGAGGAACTCTGAACTTCCAAGTACAGATTTTACCAATTTAAGAACTGTATTTCTAAAAACGGTAGTTGAAACCATGAAGAAAGCTCACCAATTAGACTGTCTGCGTGCTGTTGTACTAATAAATGTCCTGTCATAAAGCCCCGAAAAAAAGATGGAAACTTGAAATGCCTAGGAAGGCCTAAGGTTCATTTTACTTCCTTCCAAAGGTAAACTTAATGCTTCACCAGAGGCTTCCTGGTGTCAGCTAGATAATAGTTTGATTCCAGCACAGAGGGATATTTCTTATATATTGCTGTGTCACTGTGGGATGTGGTTAATGCTCTGTCTCCCTAATGCCAACATTTGTGGTAAAAAATGATATCAAGGCAGACCTTGGCCAGACAAAAATGCTCTTTTGATTTGATGTTTTAATTCAATTACGATTTTAACAATGCATTATGAAAAGGCTGTGTTGAAGTAATAAAAGGCAAAAAATTGTCTCTTTGTCCGTGCAGTTTGCTTGTATTCTAGAGGCAGTGACCTTTCTAAGGTGGATCCTTATGTTCATCTAACTTTCAGCTACTTCAGCTGCCTAGGCTGTTAGCCTTTAAAGTAGCTGTTGTGTGCCCTTGATTGAGTTTATCATGTGACAGTGAGGCAGCATGGCAAAATATCAGCTGGTAGAAAATCCTAATGCTTCAAATGAGAAGTAGTATTCAAATTGACAGGAAAGTTGCTTTCTTCATTCTTTAAAAATTATTCACATTTTGAAATAATTTATTGAACTGCTATGGCAAAAGCAAAAAAATTATGCAGCAGTAGCAGTTAACAGAACTTGGTGGGAAACAACTTTTTTCCTTCTGCTGAAACAGGGATAACAATTTTTAAATTTTTTTTTTGAAGACTTAAATTGCAAAATTAATTTTTAATATGAAACTTCCTTAAGGTCCAAACTTAATGTTTTTCTGCTAGGAGGATCCCAGTCAGTATGCTAAACAGAGTATATTTATACATGTAATATAGTACATGGATGTGCCTGACCAGCTAAGAATTACCAAATGTCCATCTGACACAGTATATTGTCACAAGCATTAGATGCCTAAGGAAGACTGCAAGAACAAGGAAGCACAGAGTAATACTTGCCCCGGGTACTCTGATCATATTTGCTGATGTGTGACTTAGCCATTTGTGAGCCTAAAATAAAGATTTCCTATTTAATAAGTCTTTAATAGATTTCTACTCTGTGAATTTCTTCAATACTTCTTGAGCCAATGTAAATTTTCAGAATACATTGTAAAGGCACAGTTAAACCATAGAAATGTTTACCAAAAGAATCTATGAACCTTAATTTAATAACCTAATTGATAATTTCATTTTCCAAGTCCTTGAATCTGAGAACAAACATTATCCCCTGATTATCTTCTTGATTCTTTTGGTGATCTTCCACTATGTTCTTTTTCAGGCTGAAAAACCTTGGACTGTTCAGTAATTGCTTGTGTCACTGCTAGTTCATACCACATTTCAGATTGGTCTATAATTTTTCCCAAACCAGATGTAGAGATTTTAAGATGGAGAAGTGCACAGAGTATTCGACTTTATAGGCAAACTATGGATTTATACAGTGGCATAATGATGTTTTTAGTTACTTATTCATTTGTTATCTTCTAACATTCAGATTCCTGATGTTTATCAGCCGTCTTTATAGAACTGCTATGCTTCAAGTGTCTCATTCATTTGTAGACAAAGTAGGGTTTGATCTACCTGAATTAATGAATAGGAAGACTAGTTGAACGTGTACATTTATCTCTTGAACAGAGGGTAAAGTTGTATAGAAAATCTTTGAGGCAACAATATGGAATTCTGTCAGAACATGTTTGTTTACAGGTGCTTACTGCTTTTGACAGACAACCTAAAGAATGAACCACAAGGAAGAACTAAAGACTTAAGAGATGACAGGGTAGGAATAAACTATTGAAGGAGAGAAACTTTCCAGTGTGTTAGACAGCTGACAAACTGAGAAACCCCAGAAACGTTCTGCAGGAGGACTTACTGTTTTTTTCCATACCATCTGTAGAGAAAAGTTGCTAAGAAAGACTTAAGACTTTAAAAGTCTTATTCTTCTTTTTCAGACTGTAGGGAGGTGGTGGAGTTAGCATCCCTGGAGGTGTTAAAAGAAGTGTAGATGTAGTGCTTCATTACATGGTTTAAGTAGGCAATGTTGGTATTGTGGTGATGGCTGGACTTTAAGATCTAAGAGATCTTTTTCAACCTTAATGATTCTGTGATAACCAGTACATAGTATTTTGCCTTTATGATCCTGCCTAGTTGCCAACTTCTGCTGTCATAGTTTTATAAAGAGGAATTTTTACACCTACAGAACTACTGAATCCTGGGTCAGTAATAACTGGAAGCAGAAGGGCCTGAGCTTCCAGAAGACACTACTGTAGAGCAGCAGGATATGACTTTTAAGTGAAATGCAAGATTGAACCTGCAGCGGGTGCAGAACTATTACTTGAATAATTTGCCCTAAATAAGATTTGATTTCATTCAAATTAATGTATGATTTGAAATTGTGAAATGCTGACTTGTGCTGTAGTGCTTTTTCCTCTGCTTCCTATAAAGAAGCAGTAAGGTGAACTTAAATGGGAGAACAGTACTGTTACTAACTGCAGCTTTGAAATGCTGTAAAAATATATTCATGGACTTGATGGCCGCCTGCTTTTTCCACAAATACTGTCTGCTATTGTCTGCTTGTTTCCTTGGAACTTCTTATGAGATACTGATCCAATTATTGATTTGTATGAGAATGGCCTGAACAATAATGTTGAGAATGCTATAAATTGCAAGGGAAACCTTGAGTCATCTCAATCACAGTGACTAACAGTTAAATAGAACTAAGTAATTCTGACATGTTCAGTGGATGTTGCTGAAATGTTCTTTCTAGCAGAAATTCATGCCCTTGCGCTATACCTCTTTCCTGCAGCACTCACTCTTAGTGTCATTATAAAAACACAAAGGCTGGGAGAACTTGGATTTCTCATTTTGTTGCTGCACTTAGAAGAAATGTTGATACTGAAGCTTAAGGAAATATTTAAATGCATCCATCAAGAGCCAGTTGGAATCATTAGGAGATCTAGGCTGTCCCATATCTCTCCAAGGTGCTGCTTGGTAACTATGAGGATTTGTCTGGCCTCTACAGGGCTGTGATCTAGCAGTTTCAAGACGAGAAGCTCAAACACAGCCCTCAGCAGTGACATTTGGAAGTCAAAAGCATCCAAAGCCCACAGTGGGAACTGGCAGGGTCATGTGTTTGTGAATCTGATGCATACTTTTTCATAACCTGCATATAAGGGCAGGAAGGGGTGGGCAGACCCAGAAGCCTATGGGACAGGTACCAGTGCAGTGTATGTTTTGTGTTCTTTTTAGTAAGAGCGTACTTCTGTGCTCCAAAAGCAGCTGTAACGCAGAGGTACCAGCTTGTGCCCAGGTAATCCAGTGATTCACAGCCATACTGGCTGAAGCAGAAGGCCAGATCTGAAGTAGCAAGTTTTTAAATAGTCAGGGGCAGGAACTGTTAGCAATAAAGAAGAATAAAGAGGCTTGACGGGTAGTCAATCTCAAATGCTTCTGAATCAAATGGACTCTTGTCTGGTGCCAGCTCAGAAATAGCAATAGTGTTTGATGGGATGAGAATGCATGAGCGTGCAGTTTTCCTTCCAGGCACGATAATACAATTTCCTTCTGTGGATAACTGCCAATGCCTAGAGAGAGCAAAGGAAGAGCTGTTAGCTCTTTTTGATCCTACTTGGAGTGGGATTTTCAGGGCAGTGGCTTTCTGTAACCACCCTAGTGTTCCCAGGAGAAACCATCTACCATTTCCCATCCATCCCCTGAGGACTATTAGTGATGTTTTATTCTCTGCTGATACCGTCTCTACCGGAGTCTTTAAGCTAAGTTTTTCATGTCAGTGTGGAGTATGCATACAGTGAGAGAGAAATGGAAGAAAGGAAGGAAAGCAAGCAGATCCAAAACCAACACTGGGGAGGATGTGTAATTCTTGCTTTGCATATGAGAAAGGGAAGCTGGCTCACTCTCACGTTTCCTTCTGTTTTCCTAGTGCTGTCTGACTTCTCTCTTTAGTCATCTTTGTTGTAAAGTTCTTAAAATGGTAATTAGATAACTTTCCAGATGCTGCGGGATGTCTTTGTCAGAGGAATACATGGAGATTTAGTCCCTAGTTGCTCAAAAAGGACTACTAAAGATAGCTTGTTATACTGGCAGCTATTTTTAAAGAACTGTATGACAAAATATGTATGCTTGTTCATAGAAATGTGTAGGCATCATTTGAACTAATTTCCCCAATGCAGTTTCATTTTTGCACTCTGAGTGTACAGGTGACTTAATTATATGCAAAAGCCCTACATGTGACAGAGCTTAGTGATCCCTGTGATGTGAACCACCCTACATCACGTGATGTGGAGAAACGGGTGTCTACCTCAATGAACATGCATGCCACCTGTGATGTTTATACTTTCAGTATAAATATGTACTTAAAGTATATTTAATTGTGTACTTCTACATATGTTCCAAATTGTCCTCAATACTTTGCTTTAAGATGTTAGAGAGTTGAGACTGATTTAATACTTGTAAAATCGTGTATCAGTTCTGCTACAAACTTCATGTATGGTTATAGGCAAGTCACTTGAGGTAGACAAGCCTAGCTCTTAACTCTGCTCTTAGAAATCAATAGTTAGATGAAATCCTTTTTTTTCACTCCCTTCACTGTAGCTTTCTCTGCCAGTTCTCTGCTTTGTTAGACTTTGACAAAAATACCCCAAACTATTTTATAAATTAATTTTTTTGATCAGACCCTTTTAGCTGTTCTATTGAAGGGGGATAACTAATATGTTTGTAATAGATGTAATAAATAGGTTGCTTTAATGTGGGTAAAATGTTATGTGCATATATAGATATATACACATAGATGTATATTCTTAAAGCTGCTTAACAACTTAACTGTATTGCCTCTCGGTAATTGATATGTGCTATAAAAATCTGTAAATTAAAATACTGAAGTCATTACAGAGATGTTCAAGTTTTGTGTGTGTCTCAATCATTAGATGTGGTGCTTATGGTCGTGGTTTACTGGTGAACTTGGCAGTGTAAGGTTCACTGTTGTACTTGATGTTCTTAAGAGTATTTTCCAACCTAAAATGAGCCTGGGATTCTATTATTTGTTAAAAATATTGAAAAACATAAAGAGGCAACTGCAAGATTGTTGTTCAGCTTTTATTTGTTCTTCCCTGAATTCATTATTCTCGAGACTGATTAGATTTTGGAGAAGGGGTGAGAATAAGCATAGCAAGATGTTTACAAAACATTGGTGAAGTAATATAATTTTGTCAGAATAGTTTCAAGCATTTACAAGAAACCGTGGAGAAGGTCAAGGGAAAGGACTGAAATCAGAGAAGAGAGATCGTGAGTAAAACAAATAAGCTGTAAGAAGCTGAGGTTTTGAGAGGACGTAGTAATGCAATGTGGAGTGCTTTTATATTAAAGCTCTCACTCTTGATGTCAAGTGATTACTTAAACTCTGCTTTTACTTAAGAAAATATCTGCCTCTCAGGATGGAAAGAGATGCTTGAATAGAAACCAAAATTCTGACCTACAGATGTCAAATGATGTCAAAGTGTTTAAAAATAAAATTAAACTGTTGTGAAGACGCTATTTTATATTTTTGAATTCATGAGACTGGCTCTAACATGGAGGTGTTGGAGCTGGAAGTAACACGGCGCTAGCAAAGAAGATGCAAGAACTGGTGAGATGAAGCAGGGGCATGAGCAGGAATACTGCGAAGGTGTGCATAAGTAGTCCAAGCCCAGGATTATAGAAATACACCAGCACTGCAGCTTGCTATGGCAATTATGAATAGGAAGAAAATCTACTTGAGTTATGCCATTTCAACTGTAGGTGGACTGATTTTACAGTTCCTTGCACAGTGCTTTGGGTGCATCTTTTGGCATGATGTGTTCATCTCTTGGATGAATACATAACTGCTCCTTGATGTTTGACCTATTGCCTCCTGTATGCAAAAAGCTTCTGTTTGCTGTTGCTTCTGAATCTTTTGCAGCAATTGAAAAAGATCAGTTAAGTCTCCAGCAACTTAAAAGCTTTAGGTGCGTAACTATTTGGATAACCTTATTTCCTTTAAGTAAGTTATAGTGGAAAAAAAGGTAGTTAAATATAATTTAACTGGTTTTCAGTGGCTACAAAGTGCATGACTAGTAATTAGCTGAATTCAGAAAAGAAATAGTATTAAATCTCCATCTGGGCAGAGTAATCTGATGTATTCAATATCCTTATTTTTAATGTCTTTTCTTTGAAGCCTTTGATTTTGTTCATGTCTAACTAGGATAGAGGAACTGCCTCTAATGCAGTCATGAGATGAATGTTGTTCTGAGTGGCAGCCACTCTGTTGTTTCTCCTGGGAGAGATGATGGTGGTTAAACATTAGTCATCCACTTACAGATAGTGCTATGAGCTATTGATGGCTGGGTCATCCTAGTGGTCTGTCTTTCTTGTCTAAACTCTTTCAAAAATTGTTACTTATCCTTTGAAGAAGAATGGACAGAATAAAGAGATACTTTGTATGTCTGAAACCCAGAGTAGAGTGATAGAAGTCTGTCAGGTTGATCGAAAGTAAAGTTGTAAGAAATTCTGTGTGTCAAAGCAATATCCATTTTAAGTAATACCTGTCATTCTGAAAGGGATCTGCTCCTAGGCTATTCAAGAATATTCAGGTAAGATTTACTGACCAAAGGTGGAGCTACAGGGAAGAGCACTGCTTGGCAGGGAAAGCAGTGAATTGAGGCTAGAATATAAGGAGGATCAGATGCTAAGGGTAAAGATTCAGTCTTTTCATAGATTGTTTTAACTAATTTACTTGGCACTCTCAACCAGATGTTTCAAATATCTAGTCTATGTAGTGTAGTCAACAAGACACTTCTGCCATGCATTTTGTCAAATAACCCGCTAGGAGATTTGAACAGGAAACTGTTACTAAAGTGATTTTAGAAACTTGTATAAATCTTCAAACTTTTAACAGTCAGAAAACCCTTTAACAGGGCAAAAAATGCTTCTTCTGTCAAATAAACTGAACAAAAATTTTTCACTGAAACCTCTATTAATTCATCCTTTTAAGCGACAGATTCTTAATATATAAATGCTTGAGATTAGGAAACAGATCATATGCATGATAATTGAAGTTATGATGAAAATATGGAGTTGTTATTATAGAATAGAATCTGTGTTGTCATATATCGCAACAGCAGCTTCAAACAATTGGGACTGTTTGTGCAAGGAAAAATAATCAAGTCTAACCGGTTCTGTTTTGAAATTTCAAGATAAGTAGCTGGGTTGTGGGCAGTGCAAGCAGCATTCCAGTCTGATGAAAAGTATTCTGAGTGCAAGATGAGAGCGCTTGAGTTTCGAACTGTTCTGTGTATGCCTGTCTGAATTTTGATTTGCTCTCGAGTGTTTTAGTATTGAGGTAAGTCTTAAGCAGGATGAATGTTTATTTAGGGCATATTTGGGATAGACACTGATTTGGGGTGCATCATAGAAAAAGAGCATTTTATTCCCATACCCTACATATGTACCAGCTTTAATCCCCATGAAGTAAAAAGATAACAGAGCTTTATACAACTAAATTGTACTTCTCAGGGACCCTTTTTAGCTGCAGAAGTAATAGAGGTATTTTCCTTAGAGCTCTGACTCTTCGGTTTTGGGGCCAGATTCGGAAGATGTCTAACTCATGATTTGCGTATCAGCATGTACCTCTGCAGTCTGCCAAGAAAAGACAAGGCACATTTGTAGCAGAGGAAATAAATCAGGAGAAACTTCTTAGCCCATCTCCTTTGAAATGAAAGTTACATCAGAGTTGTCATTTTATTATGTGTCAAATGATAATTTGGATAATAAGATGATAGGGTGTTAGTTTTCTCAAGCCTCTTCACACCTTTTTCACAGTTTAGCTGAATGTTTTTCTGTACATTCCAATAAGCAATTCTTGCAGTTTCTTTTGGAGCTACATTTTGTGCTGTGTAAAATGTACAGTTGAAATTTTGTGGCAGGGGAAGGGACTACATGACATAAGGTCCTTTCTCACTTATAACTTTTTTTCCCTTTGAAGTTCTTGCATTTCCTATTTGCACTATTATATGCTGATTCTTATGTATTTTTACTAAACTTTAGAAAATTTGTAAAATCCACAGAGAAGTATGCAAACGTTTTCTCTTATTCACTGCTACAGTTTTTGAGGAGCGTATTTGTGTCCAAGCCAAGGAACAGAAGAAGAGCTGACAACTTTCATTTGGTCAATTTGCTATGATTGCATAATTGAGTGCCACCTACCTCCTCAAGTCATGCATACAAAATGGAAGTGAATTAAAAGCGCTATTTGGAGTGCCTAAGATGTTTTTAAAATCCATTGATGTTCTACAACTAAATCTCTGCATGGGCATTCTTGCTAGTCAAAGACTGTTTTAGTCCCTAGTACCAAGTTATTCACAGTTGAGAAAATTCATATGATTCCAAGAATGCCATTGTTGCCAATCGAAGATTCCATTTCAGTAAATTATTAAAGTAACAGAAATACTACTGCGTCTTGTTTAATTTAATCTTGAATTGTGAATTGCTAATCTCTTTGATTTTTAGAACACTTCTCTCACAAACTTTGATACTCTGTGCATTTGTTTTCAGTATACATTTTGGAACTTTGTACCAAAAAATTTGTTTGAGCAATTCAGAAGAATAGCTAACTTCTATTTTCTCATCATTTTCCTTGTTCAGGTAAGTTTTCACAAAATTTCTAGACTCTTGCTAAAAATGACAGGAGATGAAAAAGATGTAAAATTTTTTTTGATGACCAAGGAGATAAATGGTTGAGCATGGACAGCCTTTTACGTTGAGGATCTCTGCAGGTGCAACCCTTTTCCCTCCTTTTCACCTCTAGAGGCAAACACCATCTGCAAAATGTGGTGTTAACTTACAGAAACTCAAGTTTCTGAACATGCAGCTCAGTAAAACCATTGTTATAAATTACATCAATAAACTTTTGTCAGTCTTGTTAAATATTATATTTTTTTAGAACAGTGATGTCTTAAAATCTTAAAATTTTATTAAAATACTGTTCTTTTTAACTAAAATTCCTTGGTGCTTTCTAGCATATTGGTGAAATGATTACTTGAAACATCTTGCTTGAAAAATTGACTACTTATATTCACAAAAAATATAACCAGAAGCTATTTGTTTCTTTTGTTCCAGTTAATTATTGATACACCTACTAGTCCAGTTACAAGTGGACTTCCACTTTTATTTGTCATTACTGTGACAGCTATCAAACAGGTGAGTAAATTACTGAGCAAAAGTAAAACTAAATCAAACATTTCTTACGCATTTCAATTTTCTCTGCCTTTTTGTGTTAGAATGTCGTAGGGCAGTGCCTGAAGAATGATTGCATTGAATTTTGACAGAGTGATTTTATTTTTGCTGCTGTAGTTTGAGTAGAATATGATGATCCCTCACTAATTCAACACAAACTTCTGTATTATTTTTTAGTTTTGTCCTTGTGTTCCAAGGAGTCATATACATTCCCATGTGAACTCAGGACACTTGGACTGTCCACATCCTACTATTTTTTTTTCATAATGACTGAAAATGAGTTTCTAAGAACTGCAAAAACCTAATGGATAAATCTGCTTTTGCCTTTGCCGTTTCCTTAGCCTTTATAGTATGAGCAGATAATAAAAATTATTTTTGGCTCAAGTCTTCAGTATATTATTATAATCTACAGTTCATAACGATGGCTGTAGTGCTTTCTACAGGTTAGTATTGAGTAGTCATTATGGCTTTCTGTCATTTTTAATGTGAAAATTAATGCATAAGGTTGAAGTATCTTCTAGGAATCAGTTCTTTGCGCATCATCAAGTATAAAAGATACTAATAAAAGCTGTTGTGTTGAAATAGGATTGCTTAATTTAGGTATGGAATTGTAAAGGTTTGCCATTTCACTTTCAAATTAGTACTACCAGAAGGATAAGATTAAGGTAGTTTTTCACCTGTCACCCTAATGCTGTGGTGCTACATGAGCATTTCAGTGTATTTGAGGCCTTATTGAAATTAGTTGGATCTCAGGTGAATACAGAATATTTTAATTCATGTGGGGATACTGTGATCAGATCTGTGTGCTATTAGAGCTTCTGACATTACAAATTTGTTCTGAATCAGGAATGGATTGGGAATGAGCTCATGATTGACCTTCTGCTGACTTAGCCAGAGCTGAATTTGTTGACTTTCTAAGTTCCAGGCCAGCTGCAGGAGGACAGATGTTATCTGGTCTGCCATCAGCCTTGCTAGAGCCAAGTTACTTAATCAAAAATTTTACTAAATTTGAACTAGCAAGCAAGTTTATAAGCAGTGCTTTGCATTCAGTTCCTACAACACTTTTCTATATTTACTGTACCATTTGACTGTAGCCACAGAATAGTTTCTAAAATATCTGGGCTCCTAAAGTAATAGTCACAAATAATGTTCTTTACGATGCTTCTGTTACGTGTTTGGCTTTTTGCCTTCAGACAATTTTAGAGATAATTACTCCTGCAGGACAGCCATCAGTGTAAGAACTGTGTCACAGTGAGTTCCTTTCACTGTATCTCTGGGTCCAGACACCAGCTGTTTCTTTCCTTCATTTCAGTGAATGGCATGTGACTCTGAAAGGAAAATTTGTGCAAGCAGCTTGATGTTCAGTGTCTTTTGCTGGGTCACTTGAGGGAGTTAGCACTTTTTGGTGGGCATAAGAAGGACCTCTCATGTCATGCTTCAAAAAAAATATTTTGTCTTTTGCAAAAAAAGATTGTATGAGGTAGATTAACATCAAGTAAGTTTCTAGGTCAGAGTGCCACTCCTCATTTTAGCTCAAAGCTGAGGGGAGAGGAGCGTGTCTATTTCTTATGTACCTATAATGGACTACAATGATGACTAAAACAGAGCCTAACAGAAATGAGGGTGTTGTGGGTTGACCCTGCCCTGCAGGCAAACACCCACCCAGCGTCTTGCTCACTTCCTCCTGCTGTGGGATGGGGAGAAAACAGAGAAGGTGAAGACTCAGGTATCATGTTAATAATACCTTGATAGGAAAAACCAAAGGCCTTTAGTAAAGGCTTTGACACCTTTTCCTGCAGCATTCT